>JAOXYA010480782.1:0-16362 GCA_028565675.1 Sorex palustris | reverse complement strand
GCTTATTGTTCCATATGAATTTCAGGAGTGTTTGCTCCATTTCTTTGAAGAATGTCATGGGTATCATTATAGGGATCGCATTGAATTTGTACAATGATTTGGGAAGTATTGCCATTTTGACAGTGTTAATTCTCCTGATCCATGAGCAGGGGATATCCTTTCATTTCCTCATGTCTTCTTTTATTTCCTGAAGTAATGTTTTGTAGTTTTCTTTGTACAGGTCTTTTACATCCTTAGTCAAGCTGATTTCTAGGTACTTGATTTTCTGGGGCACAACTGTGAATGGAATTGATTTTTTTCATGTCACTTTCTTCTCTCTCATCATTTGTGTATAGGAAAGCGATGGACTTTTGGGTATTGATTTTATAGCCTGCAACTTTATTGTCACTGTCCTCCTGTTGTTCATTGATTTGCTTGAGCGGGCCCAGTAACATCTCCATTGTGACATTTGTTACTGTGTTTGGCATATCGAATACGTCATGAGTAGCTTGCCAGACTTTTCCATGCGGGCAAGATACTCTCAGTAGTTTGCCGGGCTCTCCAAGAGGAATGGAGGAATCAAACCCAGGTTGATCTTGTGCAAGGCATACTCCCTACCTCCTGTGCTATCTCTTCAGCAAGAGTATACAGTTTTTAATTGTTAGAGAAATTGAGATTCAAATGTTTGTGTCCCTGTTGCACTTGGTTCCACATTCACTGCCTTTACCCCCAAGACAGAGCAGAGTAGTGGTAGGTGGACATTAACAGAGTAGTGATCGATCTGATAGGATCAGAGACCAGAGCTGCCAAGACTGCTCAGTGCATGTGACAAGTGGTGACTTATGTTCAGTGGCGGCAATCAGAGAAGTATGTCCAGAGAAAATGAATCTAAGACTACAGATCTCTTAGTGAGTTGTTCTGAACATTAAAAATAATGGAATCAATATCAAAAGTCCATAGGGAATGAGGTGAATAGAGGCTAGAGGTGTGTCTCATCTGTAGGCTTCATGTAGGCTTCGTATGTATGAGGACCTGGGTTCCATTTCAAATATCAAACACCAACAATGCCTGCTCCTCCCTCCCCCCCCCAAAAAAAAGTGAATGTCTTGAAGTGGTTTTTTTTTGATAGTTGATGAGTTCATATCTTACAGATACTTATCAATTGTCTCATTTGAAGAATTAGTCTTTATGCATATTCTGTAAGAACAACTAGAATGTATTTGGCAGTGACCAAATATCCACACTCAGCAGTATTCAGAACTTACTCTTGACTCTGCACTCAGGGGTTATTCCTGGGGGGGCTTGGGGGACCATATGGGATGCCAGGGATCAAACCCAAGTTGACCACATGCAAAACAAATGTCCTACCTGCTGAACTATCACTCGAAGAGCCTACAATGTCTTCGTTGTATGTGTCTATGTCCATACAATATGAAAAAAATTCAGTCAGATATTTTACTTGTTAATAATCAGGAAAAAAAACATGAAACTCCTGAATATTTTTTTTAAAAGAGCAACTGAATATTTTTGGTACATCATCGTAAGGCTCCACTTCTTTATTCCTGTATGTAACAGTCTATGTCAATCTCATTTCCCTAAAGCAAACAATCTTTTTTGTATCTAGTCTTCAAATTCTAAATAGCTGTTTCAAATTCTTCAACAGTTACATACAGTGGTTCACATATTTTACAAATTGTCTTTCCTGCTGACACTGTGCCTTACATTACTCATTCATTTGCTACAAAAATATAATATTTTTACCATATATCTATTGTGCACTGAGTTATTAAACTAAGAATATTATAGTCCTTTAAAACATATAGATGCATGTAGTATACTCTGTTGACTTTTACTAGGGGATAAAGTTTAATAAACTAGTTGCACATTCAGGCGAGATACTCTCGGTGGCTTGTCGGGCTCTCCGAGAAGGGTGGAGGAATCGAACTCAGCTCGGCCGGGCTTGCTGCACGCTAGGCAAACGCCCTACCGCTGTGAGTCCATTTCTATGCTGTCTCTCGGGTTACAAATATATTTGAAGTTTTGGGGGCTGGAGCAATAGCACAGTGGGTAGGGCATTTGCCTTGCATACCGCCAACCCAGGTTCGATTCCCAGCATCCCATATGGTCCCCTGAGCACCGCCAGGAGTAACTCCTGAGTGCAGAACCAGGAGTAACCCCTGTGCATTGCCAGGTGTGACCCAAAAAGCAAAAAAATAAAATAAAATAAAATAAAATTCATTTAGGTCTGACACTAGCTTCTTCCATTTTCCACTCTGAAATGTTGACCCACTTAAGTTTAAAGAACACAGTGATATTTTGGTCACTTTGGGGGGAAACAATGAGTCTGAAATTGACATTACTATTTTTCCCCTTCCTTTCAGGGAAAAGGTTGCTGTTGTTGCAATGACCAGGGCCGGCGTCTGTTAGTTGTGCTAATCACACACTGGCCATGGTGCTCTATGGGAGTTGGACTCCTCTTTGCTGCACTCACACACTTCTGTTGTGTGCTGTACGCCAGAGAAGACACAATCTATTGTGGCAGAGTTGCAGGGACCATAGCTGGACTCAAACTCATGGTCTCCTACTTACAAGCAACAAGTTCTCACCACTGAGAGAGACATCAACGCCCAGCCCTAAGCATGACTATTTTTGAATAAAAATAAAAGGATCTTGGATTTTTCATTAAGGACAATTAGGCTGGTCTTTATTCTAGAGCATTCCACAGCCCCCTCCCTCCTTTTAACACTCTCATTTGGCAGTGAAATGTGACTTGTGCCTTTCTCTAAAATCTAGAGACAGACAAGATCGTGGCTAGTGCAGTGTTTCCTCTAAGAAGAGAATGCTAAAGAGTTCATCTAAGCAACATCCTATCAAACACATTTCCCTTTCCGATTGCCCTTCAAGGTCACAGACACAGACAATACACAGCGTGGTTCAGAAATAGACATGCAAGATGGAGGAGCTATTTCTGTCCGAATCTCTAACAAAATAAGTTGGCCCGTTTTATGTTGTATACATACCACACTGACACTGTTTTTCTAGCACTAGTAACTATGTGTTTAGATTGCACTGCTTTTCCAAGACCCACACATTGCATGTGATAACACCATATCACTGAACATCGTACATTTCATGATAAATACAAAAGGGTTAAAGACTGGGAACTTGGGACTGGAGAGATAGTACCGAGGGTAGAGCACCTGCCTTGCTTCAACCTCTACCAAACGGAGTGATCCCTGAGCGTAGAGCCAGGAGTAAACTTGGCCGAGTGTGAATCACCCCCAGCCACCCAGAAAGAAAGACCAGTAACCTTACTGTAATGGGTAAAAACAAAAGTGTGAGTGAGTAAATCCTGGAACATCGGGGGGGGGCAGAGAGAGAGAGAGAGAGAGAGAGAGAGAGAGAGAGAGAGAGAGAGAGAGAGAGAGTAGATGAGGTAAGGTGCTTGCTTCCACCTTTGGGTGGAGGTGACCCAAAGTAAAAAACTAAAAAGTGGAACACTTAGATATGCTGACGTACTGCTCAAGTCTAAACGTAGGCCTGCTGCAAGACATATCCAGGAAAAAATGATGCAAGTTGTTTAAAAATTAATATTATACTATTATACATGCATTATATTAGAAAGTATAGGAGATGTTTATTTTTTATGAGGTATTTAAAACCCTGTTTTTTTTAGATTTTGTTTTTGCTTTGCTTTGCTTTATTTTTTACATCTTACACAAAGACTGAGGGCTATTAATTTAGTCTCTTCACCGTCGTGGCAGAGAAAGGGAGAGGCAGTTTGTCATGTGGTTAGAAGTGTGGGTTTGGAAGTCAGACCATTCAGATTCTGGCACCCAATATCACCACTTGGAGCCTTTTGGTAAGTTGCTACACCGTTTTACACTTCAGGATGATCCTTCAAGAAAAATAATTGTACCCAATTCATGTGCTTCTGTTTGGATTTAATGAAATAGCACGTGTGAAGCTCACAGCAACGTGTCTCTCACAAAATGAGGACTTGCTACATGTGAGCAAAAGAGATGGCTTCAAAGGAAGTGGTTTCTTTTGTTTTCTTCTTTTTTTTCTTTTTTGGGGTCACACCCGGCATTGCACAGGGGTTACTCCTGGATCATGTACTCAGAAATTACTCCTGGCAGTGCTCAGGGGATCATATGGGATGCTGGGAATCGAACCCGGGTCGGCTGCATGTAAGGCAAACGCCCTACCCTCTGTGTTATTGCTCCAGCCCCGGAAGTGGTTTCTTATACAATCAATAGTCCCCTAATGTCTGCTTGAAGGGAAAACACACTTATCCCACTCTGGAGAGAAATAAAGAAACTTGAATGTTAACTTCAATACACACACACACACACACACACACACGCACTCACACAGACACAATTTCTTTATTTGGGGGGTTCCCAGGCAGTGCTCAGGAAGCCTGGGGAACTCTTCCAGTAGGGCCTGAGGATGTGATATTGCTTGAGGCCCAACAGTGCAGGATTATCCAGGAACCTCTCATGATGGTCAGGGCCCTCTCCAGGTCTGTACCTGCTGATGCATAGAGGCTGGGGGTGGGCATGCATTGCTGGGAAGAAACTGGGGTCTGCTGCAGGCAAGACACCTTAACCTTTGTACTGTCCCCCTGGCCTCCCAACTTGAATGCCTGGATTTTTTACCCCTAAAGTCCACTCTGCCCACTTTATGACATTCATCATTAGATAGCCATCCGCATACTTCATTTTTCTATTTTAGACCCTTTGCTGGGTGGCCAGCTGGGAGGGAGACGATGACATCAACTTCATCGATTTCATATCCAGAATTCTAATGAGTGGAGGTTGAATCAGATCAAAACCGAAACCAGGCTCGAGAAGCAGTTTATCGAGGGTGTGCTAACCGTGTATATGACTAACTCTGGTCCAGTCCCTAGCACTACAATTATGGGCACTTCCAGGAGTGATCTCTGAGCACAAAATCGGGAGTCAGTTCCAAGCACTGCAGGGTAAGGGCAAAAAGAGAAAGAAAAAATAAACTAAGAATAATGGTTTTGTATGACAATAGTTGCTGGAAACGTTCATGGTGCATGAGACCTGAGGGTTTAGATAAAGAATATTCTTGATAACATTTCAGTATCAATACTGCGAACCACAATGCCCAAAAGAGAGAGAAGAAAAGCTCCTGCCATAGAGACAGACAGTGGGGTTAGGGCTGGGGGAGGGGGGGGGAGGTGATGGGAGGGAACACTGATGATGGGAAATGTAAACTGGTGGAGAAATGGGTGTTGGAATACTCCATGACTGAAATCCAGTCATGAACAGCTTTTAATGGTCTCACAATGATTCAATAAAATGTTTTTTTTTTAAAAAAAGAATAATGGTTTTCTTGTTTGTCTATGTTATCTCATTTAATGGTAGAAAGATGAAGAGTCATTAAAAGCTGATTTTATTTCATTTGCAGTGACTCATTCCTCTTAGTTTTAAAATTTTCTCTTTGTAGCAATTAGGCACACACTTAACGAAGTAAAGCCGTTTACATATGTTGACAAGAGAGAAGATGCAGAAATTGCTCCAGACCTCAGGAAACCTGGACATGATTAAAAGGCAGTGCAACTTGGATATGACCTTCCCCTCCCAGAGGTAACTCACTCCTGGCTGAAGAGCTTTCAGAGGTCAAAGTGGAAGAACAAATGATAAACGGACCTACCAGGAAGCCTTTGTATTGTTAGTAAGATAAATCCCGAAATTCCAACAACAGATAATTGTTTAAGTGTTCATTTTAACAAGGCCAATAATGAGGCCACATAAAAGGTACATACTGACATCATCATAATCTCATGGCAAATAAATGTTTTAAAAAATAAGGTATTGGGGCTGCAGCAATAGCACAGCAGGTAGGGCTTTGCCTTGCACGCGGCCAACCCGAGTTCGATTCCCAGCATTCCATAGGGTCCCCTGAGCTCCGCCAGGAGTGATTCCTGAGTGCAAAGCCAGGAGTAACCCCTGAGCATTGCCGGGTGTGACCCAAAAAGCAAATAAATAAATAAATAAATAAATAAATAAATAAATAAGGCATTATTCTGCAGAAGACATTCGCAACTGAAAAGCCTCACTGTAAACAGCCCTCTTGAAGGGTCTCGTTATTTTCATTCCTCCCATTCACTCTGCATCTGATTCCTCATATTTTCTCAGAGAAGGAAGGAGATGGAATTGTCTATGGACATATGGAAAGTCGGAAGAATTAAACTTTCAAGACACGTCCAAAATTTTCAGAAGCAAACTTTGTTCAGGTTGCACAACTGTGATTGGATTACTTTCTAAAGGGAGATTTCTGGGGTCGGGTGGTGAGTAAAAAACTAAATTCGGGGAGATTTTGGAAGGAAAGCTCTTAAGCTTAGGACTAGAGAAGGAGAACCATGTTGGACTCACCCAGGGTGGGAAGCTGAAACTTGGGTCTCTGGACTTTGTCCCTGTTCCCACTCCTGTGTGTGTTGTTAGGGAAAGTACCCAGGGGCCCTCTAACAGAACATTTCCATTTATCAACCGGGTAAAGGCTAACAGATGAAGGCATACACCATCCTCTGTAGAACAGCCAGGGCAGGGGCAGACTCCTCTACGTCTCTCTGTCTAGCTTTTTAGTTGAAGTTTGTCTCGAGAGCTCTGTTGACTCTCAGTTCCATTAGACAGGAAGGAAAGATGAAAATGGCAATCTTGGACAAGACAAGAATCAATTGCATTATTCATGCTTGAGTCTGGCTTGGTTCCAGGGCTTTAATGGTTTAAAAAGAAAAAAAAAATCAATGTAGCCATTGACCAGTTTAATTCAACTGATGTTTACTTATCTCTTTTCACAGCATAGGGATTACCTAGGCAGTCAGAACTAGTCCGTCCATAGCCATTTGGAAGGATTCTCAGAAGAGATGAGCCCTGAATAGGTCAGACCAGGGCCTGGGGGCAGATAGTCTTATACCTCTCTATATAGAGTTCCGGGATCTACATGTTGGGTCAGAATTAAAGGTGGCAAGTTTGTGAGTTGGAAAGATAATATAGAGGTTAAGGTGTTGACCTTCATCCCACAGACTCAAGGTTTAAATCATGGGCAAGGGGTTATTATTGATCACAGTACTAGGAATACCTTCTTACCTCTGTTGGATGTCCTCCAATTCCTCTCTCCCTCTAAGAATATCTAAAGTATTAAGGCTGGTCAAGGAGGGAACTTTGGTGGTCTAATATCTTCAGCTTACCCTTCTATAAGTGTACACCCCCTTGACAATTTCCTCCTGGTTCCCCAGTCAACCCGTCAGCTCTTGGATAGAAAGGTTTGTAAACTTGCTCTTCATTGCCATAAGCATCATACCTAGCATCTAATATGTGCTTAAAAATTTCTGTTGAATGAATAAACCAACTAAAATGACGCTTGGCAGTTTTAGAATTCAGTTATCTCAGGTCTCAAGGGTCAACTGTTACATATCCAGTTACCTCAGAACCATAAAAGGATGTTATAATTATCTAGAAATGGACTCGATGAGAACATATCCCAATGGGTAGAAAAGGATAAGGAAAAGCAGTTATGAAAAAGCATGTTTTTTAGCATTTGGGAAAGGGGAGAATACGTGAAAATGAGTGAAGGTAATTCTGGGTCTCCAGCAGGAGACATTATTGAAGTCAACTACTTCCAAAGAAAAAATCTATTTTTTTAATGGCAATTAAACTCAAGTAAACTTGGTCAGAGAAATAGTATATGGGACAGGTGTTGGGAGGATCCTCCCAGGATGGGAGAAGCATGCTGAAAGTAGACTCAAGACCGAACATGATTGCCACTCAATGCCTCTCTTGCAAACCACAGCACCCAAAAGGAGAGAGAGAACAAAAGGGAATGCCCTGCCACAGGGGTGGGATGGGATGGAGGGGATGGGAGTTGGGAGGGATACTGGGAACATTGGAGGTGGAGAATGGGCACTGGTGGAGGCATGAGTACTCAATCATTGTATAACTGAAATCCAAGCACAAAATTGGAAGTCTATGACTGTACCTCATGGTGTTTCACTAATAGAAACTAAAAAAAAAAAAGAACAGGAGCAGCAGTGGGAAAGGGAGAATGGAGCCTAGTCCCTGCCAAACACCCTCCTCCCCTCCTCCCCACACAGCCAGCCTAGCTCCCAGCTCCACCCAGTTCTGGGTAAGACCCTGTGAGCAATTCTCAGTCCTGGATCTCCCCTGCCATTGCAGGAGAGGCCTGTGTGAGAACTTGAGACTTACCCAGCTCTGCAGTCACGATGGTCAAACCAAGGCCCAGAGAGGGGAACCCTCAGCCCCGGGAACGCTGTCCCACCCAGGAGACGTGATTCCAGGGTAAACTCATGTCTTGCATGGATAAGAACCAGGTTCAATCCTTGGAACTTTGGGGAGAAAAAAAATAAATACAGAGAGAATCTCTGGGAGCAGAAAGGTGATGGCAGTGTGAGGTCACATGCGTGGGAAGGGCAGGCCTGAGACGCCCCACTCAGGGCTCGGATAAGGGCAGCCGCCCCTACACTGGCACTGTCAGCTTGCACCTGCTGACAGTGGGACACACACCAGCGACCACCCCCTTCCCAACACACCTGCCTGTTCTGAGCCAGCCTCACAAAACACCACAAAGCCCGTGCAGGCAAAACTAAAGGGTCCCCAAAGGCCAAATGCCCTTTCCAGTCAGAGCAGACAGGTTGACCAAGAGGACAGGAGCTCTAAAGCCTAGCATTAGGACCTGCCACCTGAACCTGCAGATCAGGGTCCCCCCGCCCCCTCTCCCCCATTTCATGGAGTGTTCATGAAATGAGGTGGCCAAAATGTCTTCATCGTGTGTGACATCTGTGAGCAAACACACACACACACACACACACACACACACACACACACACACCAGCCAGCTCCCGGCAAGTACTCAATACAACTTCCTCTCTTACATTGAAAAGCCCTCACTCACTGGGGACTATGACCCCTTCTTATGCATGAGGAATCACATGGCACTGGGGCACCAAGCACAGCCAAGAGGTTGCCACAGCTTTGCAAATCGTTTTCAAAACTCATTACAAAAAGCAAAGGGGACAAGGATGTGACTCGGTGGTAAACTCATGCCTGGCACGGATAAGACCTGGGTTCAATCCTTGTTACTTTGGGGGAAAAAATAAATCAATACAAAGACCTGGGAGCAGAAGGGTAATGCAGGGTGAGGGCACGTGCCATGAAGGAGAGCCGGAGCTGGTTTGCTCTCTGTCCCCTTGGTTGGGGGTCACTCCTACACAGAGCAATGAATAGCCCTTGAGTGTTGCTAGGGGTGGCCCCAAAACCCCAAAAATTAAAGAAAGAGGGGGGAGGAATGAGTAGAGACCCGACCTGGAGCACAAAACCAGAACCAGCATCAGGATGCAAACCCACCGACCCTGGGACAGCTTAGGAAACACTTTGGGGGTCCCTCCGAGATCATCTCCCCCGTACCCCCAACAACCCCAGTGACCCCTGACTGAAAGCCCAAAGCTCTGGGTGCTTCTCTCCTTCACACTGTGGACGAAAGCCCTTGGTGTTGCCCCGTGGTTTGGGGCCTTGCGGGACGAGGCTGTCCAGCTGATGGTCCCCCTCTAGGGCACTCCAGGGAAGGTGAGCCCAGCTGGAATCCCTCCCCCCACGTGCCTCCTACTGTCCCAAAGGAGGATGAGAACCAGAGGAATCCCAAGCCCATCCTGGGGGACGACATGGAGGCCAGTGGCCAGGACTGTGAAGGACACTAGTGTCCTGAGGGTACGGAGTGATGTTGACAGCGGCCAGACCTCTGTGGCCCACCTGCACCCCTGCCCAGGTACCGTCATCCGTGTCCCGAGCACCCTTGGCCCATGCCCCCTGCTGTCTTGCGTGTGCGGGTGGGGCCACCAGCTGGTTCCTGCAGCTCCACACCTGCCCTGGCCTCTGACTGGGCCACATGTTGATGGTCACGGTTACAGTCCAATTATGCAGCCAAGCAGTGCCATTACCCAAGCCACTCAGGTCACAGGTGCCCGGCATAAACTTTTCAGTAGACATGAGGGGCCTCAGAGATGGGTCCATGGATCGGGGTCCAGGCTCTGTAAACTGAACACCCCACTCAATCCCCAGCACCGCCTGGTCCCCAGAGCCCTACCACGAAAAACTTAAGCACTGAGTAAAGTTGCTAAGCACCATCCAGTGTGGTTCCCAAACACCCTCCTCATTCAAAAATGAGCATTTTTAAAGGGGTAAAATACACACGGGGTCATTCTCCAGCCACCCTGTCTTCACAGGTCTCGAATCGTCTGAGGCATCCCAGAACTGTTCCCCCAGTTCTGCACCCTCATGGCTATGTTCCAAGTCCCAGAGGTGTGACAAAGCCCACTCTGCAGTGATGCCGATGATCCACTCAGGCACTCCAGGCAGGACAGCCTGGACACAGCACAGGAAACTGGGGCCTCGGTTTGGGAGCTCTGGCATCTGCCCTCCTTAGGCTGGCATTAACTAATGCCACACCACAAAGTCTGTGAAAACCAAAGCAGAATTCAGGAAACGCCCACACCAAGGCCCCTGGGCTGCGCCTGGCTCGCTCAGCACTCACTCAGCGCTCATTCAGCACTCCCTCATGACTCCTCGAGCACTCCTGGATCTCTTTGCAGAGCCTCAAGGGCTCTCTGCACCACCCCCAGCCTGAGAAAGGGGTGGAGGCGGGGGGGGGGGTGAGCAGAGGAGGGGGCATGGGCCGTGGGTCTATGTGCTCAGCATCTGGTCAGACTGAGGAAGGCCGAAAGGGGTGTGAGAAGGGTCCAGCTTCCCTGCCCGGTGGGACTCTGAGCACCTCCACTTTAGCCAGGGAGGTGCCAGGCAATGCCCGGACATCAGTGAATGTCCCCCTACCTGAGGGCTGACACCCTGGGCCTGGAGACAGCGGCCTGTCCCATGGGCGAAGACTATCCCCCAAGACTGGCCTCCATCTCAGTTGTCAACTCCAAGCTGGAGTGGCTGTCCATGCTCCTGCCCCCCCGGCCCTGGCAGACTCTTGCCTGAACTCGACACTGAAGGACCCCTATACACTCACACATTCACACACGCATGCAGACACATACATCCACACACATACACACTTACATACGGTTACATGAACACACATACACACACATGCATGCAGACATATACAGACAGATACAGGCACACAGATACATACTTATATAGAAATATACATTCATATATGTACACATACTGATACACACATGTATATGTGCACACACATAAACACAGACACATGCACACATACATGCACGCATGCAGATATATCCATGCACACACATATACAGTCAGATAAATTCACAGATAAATATACCCACATACACATATACAGATACGCACGTGTATAGATACAGGCACACACATACACACTTACATACAGATACATGCATGTACAGATACATACACCCATATATGTACATATCATACAGTAAACACAAGCACACATACACATGCATGCACATACATAAACACATAAAAACACGTCCTGGTTTAGCACATTCTAGTCTGGACAGCTGGCTGGGAACCAGATGGGGGAGACGGGGCCCCTCAGCAGCCAGGCACAGACTTGTGCACCCCCTAACATGTGGACAAAGAACCCAGTGGCCCCAAAACCCATCGTGGGGCCCTCCAGTTGCGGCCTCAGGACATGAGGAATGTCTGTGACTCGACATAAAAACTAAGTTCTGCCTCTAGTGAGAGAGCGTTTGTGTGTCTCAGTGTGTTTGTGTGTCTGTGTGTCTGTATCTCTGTGTATCACTATGTTTCTGTGTGTTTGTGTATGTGTCTTTGTGCCTGTGTCTCTGTGTATTTGTGTGTTTGTGTGTCTGTATGTGTCTGTGTGTTTGTGCATCTGTTTGTATTTCTCTATGTGTATGTGATTGTGTGTTTGTGCATCTTTGTGCCTATGTGTTTGTGTCTGTGTGACTGTGTGTGCTTGTGTATCTCTATGTCTGTATCTGTGTGTCCGTGTATCTCTGTGTCTATGAGACTGTGTGTGTATGTGTTTCTCTGCATCCGTATTTTTCTCTGAGTGTGTCTGCCTTTTGAAACACAGTCATGATAAAAAAAAATAATAAAAAATAATCACGTGGAACCTTCCAGAACAGCCTCCTGACACTTGGTTTCCTGAAGCAGAAAGGCAAGGCTCAGCCTCTCCTCTGGGGCTATGGCCTCCTGCCCACCTGCTTTCTCATATGGACCCAGGTGTGCCTCCCCATGGCACTGTCATGGCCCAGGGACTCTGCACTAAGTGCCCTGGTTTCCTCTTTGTACCTCACAGGGCCCTTTGAACATCCCTGAGGTAACTGCCATTGCCCACACACCCATGAGGTCCACACTCTCAGTTTGAAAGGAGGCTCGAGCCCAGTGTAGGAAAAATCTGCAGCCTCTGAGCATGGTGGAGACCCAGTGAGGGGAGCCACCAGCCAACAAAAGAGGTGAAGGGGCCTGAAAGCCTTTGGGATGTCCCAGTGACACTTGTCACCTATAGTGTCCCCAACCCCTCCTCCACCAGCAGTCATGGCAGTTGGCCACTGTCTTTGCAGGCCTCTTCGGTTTGGGGAGAACAGGACCTTGTTGAGCCTTTCCTGCTTGTCCCTCTCAGTTTTCAAGATGAGATGACTGAGCCGGAACCAAAGTGACATCTCCAAGGCCCCAGACCTAGAGGCCACCCTGGGTCAGACACCAGGACCACTGGGTCCAAAGCCACACCATGTCTCCCACGTGGACCAGAGAGGTCCCTGAAGCAGCAACAGTGTGTGCCGACCAGGGAACGAATCCAAACCGGTTCCGAGGGTAGACAGTTCAGTGGGTAGGGTGTTTGCCTGGCTCACAGACTGCCACGTCTTGAATCCTGAGCACCGCCAAGGGTGGCCCCCAAATAAACACAACCCCCCTGGGTACGCACCGAGGAGGACCTGCATCCTGACCGCTGGGGCCGTTTGTCCCGCAAGGTGCAGCCAGCTCACCACCTCCCAGGGCCAAGGGAACGTGGGACCTCTGTTAAAACGTAAAAAAGTGAACCCAGCAAGGGAGCGCCGCGGCCCAAGCGTGGGGCGAGGACTCCTGCAGTCCGGGGAGCGCCGGCTGGCCACGCGACCCCTGCGTGCAGGCTTGAGCCGGCGCCAGGTCCAGCTGGGTCCTGTTCGCTTTCGACACCAGGCCTGCCCACTGGTGCCGAGTAATTGAGTCTTTTCCTCGCTGGGGACCTGCAGCCAGTAGGCAGGAAGTGCCTTTCCCCACCGGACAAAGCGAGCAAACGTGCCAACCACGGCAGAGCTGGCTTCCCTGGGATGCCGACTTATTTTAAGAACTCCATGTGTGTGTGTGGGGGGGGGGGCGGGGAATCGGGGCGCGTCGCAGCGTATGCGCGCTCTGGGTTGCAGGCCGGTGTGCAGGGCGCTCAGGTGCAGGACCCTGCTCCGGCTGGAGCGCGAGAGCGCGGCGCCACCTGCTGGTCCCTGTGTTCAAATGCAGCCCCAAAAGTCGTCTGGACCCCCAGCCTGTTTGCCCAGAGGGAACTTTAAAAAAAAAAAAAAAGAACACTTGTTTTTTAAACTTTTTTATTGAATCACTGTGAGATAGACCCTTACAAAGATGTTCATGATTGGATCTCAGCCGTACAGTATTCCAACATCCATCCCTCCACCAGTATATATATCCCAGCACCAGTATCCCCAGGTTCCCTCCCATCACCGCCCACCCCCAACCCCAGCCTTTCTGTATGGCAAGCGCTTTTCTTATCTCTCTCTCTCTCTCTCTCTCTCTCTCTCTCTCTCTCTCTCTCTCTCTCTGTCTCCTCTATTTCTACCTCTCTGCCCGTCTCTGTCACTGTCTCTGTCTCTCTCTGTCTCTCTGTCTCTCTCTCTCTCCCTTCCTCCCTCCCTCCTTTTGGGCATTGTGATTTGCAATATTGATACTGAAAGGTTATCAAGACTATCCCTTTACCTACTTTTAACACTCAGTTCTTGTCCAGCGGGAAAATTCCCAGCTATTATTGTCATATCAGTCTCTCTTCTATCTTACCTACCCTCAGCCCCACACACACTTATGGTTAGGTCCAACCATTGACCATTTCTCCTAACCCCTGTTTTCCCTGGCCATGGATATTAATATTTTACTATGTTTATATAACCAATGCGGTTATGAAATAAACAGGAACTTTCTCAAAGAAGAAATTTGCATGGCTAAAATGCTCTTTATCACTAATCATCAGGAAGATGCAGATCAAAACAACAATGAGATATCGTCTCACACCACAGAGACTGGCACACATCCACAAGAACAAAAGCAACCAGCGTTGGTGTGGATGTGGAGAGAAAGGGACTCTCCTTCACTGCTGGTGGGAATGCCTACTGGTCCAGCCTTTTCAAAGAACAATATGGACGTTTCTCAAAAAAATTAAAAATTGAGCTCCCATTTGACCCAGAGTGGCCTTTTGACTTGCCTTCTGGTCTACGTGCATAAACCGCACTGGCCTCATGCTACCATCTGGATCTCATTTGGAAGGTAACTGAGACGCAAGGCCAAGAGAGCTGAGTGCATTTTCCACTCGGTGTGATACTTTCCAGTGCTGGTGGCTGTCATTCATAAGTGATGAGATGAGAGCTTGGGGCTGAGCTGAGAGTACCCCAAGCACTAGGGTGGGGAACCACCACCACCACCACCACCACCACCCCACACACACACACAGTAGGGTCTGATGCAACCTTCCTGTTTGGGGTCGCCTATCCTGCCCGCATCTCTAAGCCTCCAGTACCCCTGAGAGAGGCACCCCTTTTACTATTACTGTTGTTTGGAAGAGGTGGGATGCCCCCACACTGCACTCAGAATGTTTGGGCGCCACACTGGTTCAATGCCACAATCAGGAGATGCTCAGGGACTCCAGAGCTTCCCCCCAGCCCCCATGAAACTTGGGCAATCATGAGGGCTGGAGGTAGAACTTGAAACATATGTGCCATCTCTCTGCCCAACACCGCCAGTTTGGATAGCTGGAGAGGAGGGGCTCCAAGTGTGGGGGCAGGCAGACAAAATGGGAGGGGAGGGCTTGTGTGGTGCACTGTGGTGTTTGCACAACACCCCTGGCATCTTCCCACTAGAGGCCAAGAGTGCAATACACCCCTGATCCAACAATCAGAATCTCAGAATCTCTCAGTCACTGATGATAACAAATTCCAGGGGTGTGAAAAGTAACAATCAGCCACCAGAGAACTCCCATTCCCCATGTCCAAGGATTCCTCTTCTCTGGGAGACCCACTGGCGCCTCTAGAAGGACCCTGCAGGTTAATGTGCATTTCCTGACCACACCCCCAGCATCAGCCACTTGACCTGTTCCCACACTGACACCAGCCCAGGCAGCCTGGAGACAAAACTCCCTCCAGCTCTGTCATGGCCCAAAACTTCTATTTTCCCAAACAGTCCTCCATAGACCACAAGACCCAGCCAGAGAGTAAGGTGTTTTGGGGGACCCCGAGTCCACTATTGTCACATGTGGCTAGCCCCTGAATAAACGCTTTCCTTCTCACATCAACTTTAGATGTTATTTTGGTTTGGTTTTGGAGCCACATCCAGCAGTCCCGAGGCTTACTCCTGGCTCTGCACTCAGAGATCACTCCCCACCCGGCTCGGGGGAACGTATGGGTGCAGGGGATGGGATCTGGGTCAGCACAGGCAAGGCCAAGCGCCTACTACTGCCAGGTGGTCCTGATGTCCACAGGACCACGAGGCCCAAGGAGCACTGAATTTGAGCACTGTACTGCCAAGCCAAGAAGCCAAGGATAGCCTGAGCATGTGTAAGAGCCCCCCCCCCAAAAATTCTATGGTCAGTTTCTACCCCCCAATACTCCAATCTTACAGAGGCGATCTGGTTGAAGTGAAGTCCCTGAGATGGCTAAGCCAGTGCGACTGTCCTTAAAAAGGACACTTGGTAGAAAGAGACACAGGAAGGAGGGAGGCATGGATTAACCCTGACCTCAGTTTCCCAGAAATAGCCCAGCTAACACCCAGAATTGGGGCTTTGAGCTTCAGGAGCAAGAGTGAGCACAGTTTTGGGAGCTACAGGCAGAAACAGCCAAATCCCAGTGCCATAAGCAGATCTGGTTTTCCAGGGGGATCAGGAGAGGGATTGTAGACAGGAAAGGAGCTGGCAGCTGGAAAGATAGCACAGTGGGTGGGGCATTTGCCTTGCACAGGGACCACCACTAGGAATAATTCCTGAGTGCAGAGTCAGAAGTAATCCCTGAACATAGTTGTGTATGGAAAGAAAGAAAGAAAGAAAGAAAGAAAGAAAGAAAGAAAGAAAGAAAGAAGAGAATGAAAGAAAGAAAGAAAGGAGAACGAAAGAAGAGAGAGAATGAAAGAA
>JAOXYA010480725.1:0-16371 GCA_028565675.1 Sorex palustris | reverse complement strand
CCCTGAAAGAGCCTTGAATATGGCACTTTTTAAAAAATCTCAGGGCTAGAACGAAGGAGATGTTACTGGGGCCTGCTCGAGGCAAATGACAAACAACAGGTGGTCGTGATTGTGATATTTGTTTCTTTCATTTTGGTGGGGAGAGGGTTGGGTCCATACCTTGGGGAGACTATGTGGTGCCAGAAATTGAACCAGAGTCAGCTGCATTCAAGGTAGGCCCCTTAACTGCTGCACTCTCTCTCCTGACTCTTAGCTTTCAAACATGTCTGACGGGACTATTGCTCATCTTTCCAATTTAGAAAATAATTTGTCATTGACTTATAAAACACGATTCCAGGATTTCTACTCCCCTGAATCCCCTCTAGGGGACTATTTATATATATGATCCAGAAAATGAGTAGCAAAATGCTCTTGACAACACACTTTAAATTATAAAAAAACAAAAACAAAAACCAAAAAAAAAACCCCAAAAAACGGGGCTGGAGCAATAGCACAGTGGGGCGTTTGCCTTGCACACAGCCAACATGGCCAACCCAGGTTCAATTCCCAGCATTCCATATGGTCCCCTGAGCACCGCCATGAGTAACCCCTGAGCATCGCCAGGTGTGACCCAAAAAGAAAAAAAAACCCCAGCCCAAATCACATATGTCTGCATAAGTATGCTTAAGTACAAACACGAATGTGTGCTTCCATGTGTGGGCCTGTGAGGGTATGCATGCATGCGTGGTCATGAATGTACATGCAAATGTGTGGTATGTATGTATGTGCAGATGTGTATGGGAATGTGTACATGTGTGCATGGTAGGTGTGTATACATGTGTGCATGTGTGCGTGCGCATACATGCATGTGGCATGTATATATGTGTAAATGTGGGGACTTACACTTACACTGTGTGTGCATGTGTGGCATGTATGTGTAGATGGGCATTTGTGTGGATGTGCGTGCATGCATATATGTGTGTGTGGCATGCAGGTATGTGTAGGCTGTGTGCATGTGTATGTGTGAGGGTGGACAGAACAGGCTTTCCAGACAGGGACGGGCATCTTTGCTCTTCATCAGAGATTCTGCTTTCAGGCCTTGGCCAGCGGCACCTGCCTCCCTACCCGCTCCCCGCTTCACAGTCTCCCTTCCAGCTCCTGGAAACCTGTAGGGTACTGAATAATCTATCAGCACTTGTTACTTAGGCCATGGATTTTCAAAGCACAGAAGACGAAACTGAGGCCCAGAAAAGGAGGTAGAGCCGGGCAGGAAAGACCAGGCCAGACCTGAGAACCTACACTTCCCCAGAGAGTAGCCTGCTCCTTCCACAGACGCCCCAAGTCCAAGCGGCCCTGGCAACCTCATGTTCGCGGTCTGTACAGCAATGCAGTCCCACAAGGGCTCCATGTTCATCTCCTGCCCTCCCATTACACACTTCCAGTACCTCCACCCTGAACACAGTCCCACAAGCCAGAGCGAAGGCCCACCTGACCTCAGTCCAGGCCCAGCCAGAACCTTGGAAGCGATCCTTGTGCTCTATTGGTCACAAGGAAGTGTGTCACAATGGGAGAGCAAGGGCCTCCAGTGAGCTAGGAATGATGAGGAAGAACATTCTACCCCAAGGCTCATCTGGCCACTTCTAGACCCTGGGGCAGACTCTCCCCAAGAGTCAGCCTTTGCCCAGACGGTTCCTAGACTTCCAGCCTCCCCTAAGAGTTCATTGAGAAACTTTCCTGCTGTCAGCCCTGAGCAGAGGACCAGTTCTGCTTGATTCTCACCCAGGAAAGAATTCAAGCACAGGTTAGAGAAATAAAAGAGAGAAGAGGCTCTCTCGGGGAGTGCTACCCACCAGAGAGAGTGCAGATGCATTGAAGAGAGTAGCCTGGCTGAGCAGGACCAGGAGTTTACTAACGAGAGTTTCCCCACATGGGCAGCACGTGGGCAGCCCTCAGGAGAGGAGCCCCATTCCTACACAGATTTCTAGGGGATATGGGTAGAGGAAAGAGCAGATAATTGAGAATATTTGTTGATTTTTTCTCTTCTTTTTTTTTTGGATCATACAACTTGGCCGACCTGAGTTCGATTCCTCCACCCCTCTCGAAGAGCCCGGCAAGCTACTGAAAGTATCTCGCCCACATGGCAAAGCCTGGCAAGCTAGCCGTGACGTACTCGATATGCCAAACACAGTAACAAGAAGTCTCACAACAGAGACGTTACTGGGCCCGCTCGAGCAAATCGATGAACAATGGGAGGACAGTGCTACAGTGCTACCCAGTGATGCTCAGGAGTTACTCCTGGTTCTGCACTCAGGAATTATTCCTGGAGGTGCTGGGGGAACCATATGGGATGCCAGGGATCGAACCCCAGACGACTGCATGCAAGGCAAATGCGTACCCTCTGTACTATCACTCTGGCCCCATATTTGTGGAATTTTCAAAGAAGAGAGAAATCACCACTTTTGAGTGGCAATTTCCCAGAGTCAAGGTACCCTCCAGATTCAGATCTTTTGCAGGCCTTGCTCTAGCCATTGAAACTGTCATGAGGCCACTGGATGGGATTTTACCATGTAGATATACATAATGAATAGAGAATGAAGCTGGAAGTCAGTCATCCTTTCACTAACCCCTCCCTCTGGAATTTTCTTGGCTCCAAATGATGTTGGGCTCCAAAGGGCCTCAGACTTCATTGTTCTCACTGTGGTGTTCAGTCCTGGCGACATAAGAACATATTACGCTTTGGAGCAGAGAGATAGCATAGCAGATAGGGTGTTTGCCTGGCATATGTCCAACCCATATTCTCCAGTGCCCCACATGGTCCCTGAGCCCCACCAGGAATGATCCCTGAGCACAGAGCCAGGAGTAGGACCTAACCATAACTGGATGTGACATCCCCCAAAAGAAAAAAAAACGCACTAAACTCCCCAACAGAGTATAAGGATATGTGAGGGAGACATGATCAAAGGCAGAAACAGGTCAAAGACGGAAGAGGCATATGAAGTTTGAAGTTGATGTATTAAGGGAGAGGGCACCATAATTTCTAGTCCTTGGATAAGTACAAAAATATTTGCTTAACAGAATAACAGAATGTTGCAGTGGTCAAGCTTTGACATACCTGCATAAATGGGTATTCTACCGGGAGGCAAACTCACCTACTTTCTGCTCCATTTAAACAGGCTGTAGACCAACTTTACACCGGCCCTTGTGCCTTGTTATCAGGAGGAAAGAGGTTTTGTGGTGTGGAGTGAGAAGTGAAAAATAAGCCAGCTCAGAAAAACTGGTAGGGGGCCAGAGAGATAGGCAGGGATTAAAGTGCTCACCTTGCACAGAGCTGATCCTGTTTTGATCCCTGGATCCCCATATGGTCCCCAGAGTTCAGAGATCATAGAGCCATGAGTAACCCTGAACACTGGCCAGGTGTGTTCCCAAAACCATAAGTAAGTAAGTAAATAAATGAATAATAAAAACTGTTTCTGGCATTCAGACTTCATTTTTGTGGCCTGGATAAGCTAAGGTCAGTGTAGATGTGGAGCAAAAGAGCCAGAACAATGGGACACAACAGACAGTGAGATGTCTGAATTGGACATTCTGGTTTGGTTTTGTTTTTTTTTTAATTTTTTTAAATTTTTCATTCAGTGACCTGTGCTTTATCTACCCCATGTATTGTCTTTCCGGCCCAGTAGGGTGATTTTTCTTTTCTTTTTTTTCTTTCTAGGTCACACCCAGCAGTGCTCAACGGTTACTCCTGGCTCTGCACTCAGGAACTACTTCTGGCAGTGCTCGGGGAACCATATGGGATGCTGCAGATCTAATGTAGGTTGACTGTGCAAGACAAATACCCTCCTCGCTTTCCTACTACTGCTCCAGATCCATAGGGTGGTTCTTAAAATACAAATCTTGGGCTGGAGCGATAGCACAGCAGGTAGGGCATTTTTACCTTGCACGTGGCCGACCTGGGTTCGATTCCCAATGTCCCATATGGTCTCCCGAGCACCACCAGGAGTAATTCCTGAGTGCCTGAGCCAGGAGTAGCCCCTGTGCATTGCCAGATGTGACCCAAAAAGCAAATAATAATAATAAAAATAAATAAAAGACAAATCTTATCAGGCTAGGCCTCTTTGCCGAGAGAGAGAGAGAGAGAGAGAGAGAGAGAGAGAGAAGGGGGAAGGGGGAAGAGGTGTGGAGAGGCAAGTCGGGACCTTTGCCATCCTGAAAACAAAACTCAAAATAAGAGCAAGGCCTCACAGACCCACCCGTGTCTGATTCCTGGTATCTCAGAATCAGCTGCAAACGTCCTCCACAAAGAGTTCTGCACCCAGTGCCTCCTTGTCTCCCTGCATGCAGAAGTCCTGATTTCCAGGGATCCCTCTTCCCATGGGCTCCATGTCCCGGCCTCCTCGGCCTCCTGGCGGGGAAGGAAGCTCCTATCTGTGATGAGGCGAGTGTGGGCCCAGCACACAGGGCAAGTTGTATTGGGAGGCACAATCTGAGTGGCTGAGTCAGGAGTCCCAGGAAGGGGAGAGGCAGCAACTCAGGGCCATGGCTGCTCTCTATTCCCCTGAACCTAGCAGGTAGTTAGAAGCCCTATGCCCCTCCCAGCCAGGCAGCTTTGATTAGAATCCCAGAGGGATCTCTGCAAAGGGGGGCCAAGGATCAGGCCTTCTGCAGTGTAAGCCTGTGCTCACGTGAGTCTCTCCTGAGCCTGGGCTGGCTTTCTGGACCGCAGAGCCACGCTCCCCATGACCTGTCTTCCCCGAATCCACAGCGCCCTCTGCAGACCCAAGAGGCCCCTTGCACCCCTCTCCTCAGTCAGCAGCAAGAGCAGAGTAAGCCCCAGGCCTCACTCAGCACTGCAAATAGACAAACACGAGCCTGTTGAACAGAGCAGGGCACAAGGCACTTTTATTAGTAGTATTATTGGAGGGGGACAGAAGGCTAGGTCACACTCCTGGCTCCGAGTTTGGGATCACTCCGGGCAGTGCTCACTCAGGTCCTCTCAGGGAACTTTAATTATCCTGGTCTGGGGGGTCACTTTGATTATCCTGCTCTGGGGGAGGGGTCCTAAGGTGTTCATGCAGTGTGGGGGTGTTAAACCTGGGCCCCCTGAATGCAAAGCCACTGCTCCTCCTGGCAGCTTTTGAAAACATACAGAGAAGGGGCTGGAGCAATAGCACAATGGATAAGGTGCTGGCCTTCCACACATGCTGACCCGGGTTTGATCCTTGGCATCCCGGGTGGTCTTCCAAGAACTTCAAGGAGTGATTCCTGAGCACAAGGAGTAAGTCCTGAGCACAGCAAGTGTGGCCCCAAAACCAAATATATAAAAGTATAAATTAAAAAAAAAAACATATAGAGGAAAAAAAAACTTTCATCTCATCTATGTACAATCCCCTAAAACCAGTCTCCAAAGACTAGGTAGAAAGGGCCTGGTGAAGTGAAACTCCAGAGATGACACCCTTCCACCTCCAAAGGGCATGAAGGGCCAGACTCGGCCTTCAGAGCCCAAAGGGCCATTGTGTCCCGTCTGCTACCAGCTCTCCCCTCACTCCTGGCAGCTTCTCCCTGGGTGCCACACGGGTCCAAAGACTTTGTCCACGGGGTGGTGAGGCTCATGTGATTTCGTGACCGGAGGGGCAGCAAGAGACCGACTAGGACAGTGGCGGCCACGCCACCAATAGTAACCCCCTGAACAGCAGAGAGGCTGGTGCCCCTGGCTGATAAAGGCAGAGAACTGGGTCCACACCCACACCTCAGGCTGCCTCAGAGAAGGGGGTGTGAGGAACGAAGCTTCTGGAAGGTCCTTATTTGGGACTGGAGGTACCTGTGAGGGCAGACCTGGCCCTTACCCTTGGGAGGTCACCTTGAAGGTCGGGTAAGGTGGGGCCAGCACGTGGCTGAGGCAGGAGTCTGAGGTGTCACAGAAGGTCAGGGGTGCTGGCAGTGACCAGAAGGGGACTAGAAGGCTGGAGTGAAGAAGGACTCCCTGAAGTCACTCATGGAGGGGCAGAGCGGAGGTCCCATGAAGATCTCTGAAAACCCACAAACGTGGCCAGGCAGAAGAGTTCCCTTTTATTTTATTTGTTTTTACTTTTTGGTTTTTGAGTCATACCCAGCACTGCTCAGGGGTGACTCCTGGCTCTGCACTCAGGGATCACTCCTGGTGGTACTCAGGAGACCATATGTGGTGACAGGGATCAAACCCGGGGTGGCCGCATGCAAGGCAAGCTTGTTTCTGCTATACTATCATTCCGGCCCTATTTTATTTTATTTGTGTGTGTGTGTGTGTGGTGTATGTGACTGTTTGAATATGTGTGATGGTGTGAATGTGACTAGGTGTTGTGTATGTGATTGTATGTGTGGTGTGTTACTGCGTGAGTGTGACTGAGTGTGTATGTGTGTGACTGTGTATGGTGTATATGATTGTGTGTAAGACTGTGTGACTGTGCATATGTGACTGTGCATATGGTGTATGTGACTATGACCGTGTGTGTGTGTGACTGTGTGTGTGGTATATATGTGACTGTGTGAGTGTGAGAGTGTGTGTGTATGTGTGTGTGTGTGTGTGTGTGTGCATGTGTGTGGTGGTTTCAGGAGTCAAGCCCCGGGCCTCAAGCAAGCATGGCATGCACTCAGCCATGGAGCCAGTTCCCTGCCCCTGAGTCCCTTAGACTGAGGGGCTGGCCAGGGTCACCCTTGTCCCTGCCCCTGAGAGGGCCCAAGGGAATCCGAGGCACGCAGTGCAGAGGGGTAGAGAGCACAGGAGGAGCAGAGTCCCCGATGCCCCCTTTCCCTGCACCCCTGAGCTGTGTGCAGGATGGGGCGGGGCCTTTGAAGAGGCTCACTTTCCCAGGTGCAGTTTCTGATGTACTTTGGCACTGCCTTAGCCAGAGGAGGGCCTGGCCCAGATGCTGGAGGGAACACGTCCACTTCTGTTACTTTTCCTCCACCAGCCTGGACAGGGGCCACAGGTGCTTTTCCTCCTCTGGCCACAGACTCAGAAAGGCCCCCCCTTAGATGCTCTGCTCTGAACTGGGCTGTATTTGGAGGTCAGGTGATCCTGGCAAGAGAAGACCTGGGGACTTATACCCCCAAACACTCAGAAGTCCGAAGCATGCTAGGCCCTGAGTGGGGGATTGGGGGCAGGGACAGAGATAGGGTGGGAGGAGGGATCTTCTGTCCCTGAAACTTCTGGGCAGGCTTGGCCATGGGACCAGGGTAGTTCCACTGAGCACTGTCCCTGCAGGCCATCGTGTCCTGCCCATGGGGCCCAGCCGTGTCCCGGCAAACCTCCAGACCACCCTGGCTACAGAGTCATGCTCAGAAATACGTGCTGCTCACGAAGTCCCCACCAGGGCTGGGGGGGCTGGTCGATGCCTCCTTCTCTGAGGTCGCAGACCTGGAGAGGACAGAAGGCCGTCATTGCCCCTTCTGGGCCTGGTAGCCCAGCACCGACCTTCCGCAATGCAGAGACCCATTGGCCAGGCTGGTGGCCCTCGAGGGGGGCTCCCACTGGCAGTGAAATGTGAGGCCTGGACTCCGAGCGTCGTCGAGAAGGCAGGGAGCTCACCCTGCCGGGGGACGCTCCGCCATGTCGGCGATGGTGTCCTTCAGAGCCTGGCCGCGTGTCTCGGGCAGCAGGATGCATAGCAAGCCCGCCCCGATGGGGAGGCCACCGTAGAGCAGCTTCGGGAGGGCCACGTGGACGTCAGCCAGCAGGATCACGAGTGGGGTGATGATGCCCCCGATCCTTGAGAAGACACCCACCAGCCCCATGCCGGTCTGCCTGGGGGGAGGGCAGCATGAGGAGAGGTCATTTAGGCAGGGAACACCCCCGGAGCCTTTTACAGTGGCCCACCGAGGCTGACAGCTCTCTCAGACCAGGCAGCCTCCCTGCTGGCCACTCTGCACAGGAAAGTCCTCACTTCCAGCCGGGCACCTGCTTCTCGAAGCTGGTGTGGCATATTTCGCTCACCCATGGCACCTCTGATCCCCCCAGCCCACACCTGGTCGTTCCCCCTCAGGCCCCCTGTGCTGGACCTGACAAGGGCTGGGCTGGCCAGTTCAGACACAACCAGGCTGCTGGGCCTGCATTTCCCATCGCCTGGGACCCTGTGGACTCTCGGGGACAGGGTGAGGGCTCGGCGTTACCTGAGGATGGTGGGGAAGAGCTCTGCGGAGTACACGTAGGAGATGGTGAAGCCGGCAGCTGTGGCGAACTTCCCCACCACGGCCAGAACAGTGACCACCACGGGCAGATCTGGGGCAGAGGCGCCAGTCAGCCAAGAGGCATACAACAGCCCAACAACAAGCCCTGGGTCTTGTCCCCTCCATCCCCTCTGAGTCCTCACCCCTTTGTACCCGAGCCCCACCCACCCAAAACCCTCATTCCTGAAAGGGAAGCCACAGATATGGGCCCAGCCGCCCACCGCGGGTGACTGAGGGTGGGAGATCAGGAGAACTGGTTTATTACCTGCTGGGATGAAGATGATGGTGATGGACATGAGGCCCCCGAGGACCAGAGTCCCCAGCTGGCTCCACCTGCGGCCCAGCCACTGCATCAAGAAGATGCTGGAGTAACGTGCGGGCACTTCTACCGTCCCGAAGATGAGCTGAGTCAGGTAGATGTCCAGGCCAAAGTCCCCCACTTGGAGACCCAGCCCAAAGTACCCCAGACTGTCCACAAACCTACAAGGACCCAAGCGGCCTCGTCACCTTAGGGAAAACCCAGCGACTCCCAGATACACACTAGCCCCAGCCCACAGCCCGGCTGGGAGGGGGTTGGAAGGGGAGAGAGATAGGCCCCAAAGTACTCACCAGACGCAGAAGAGAATGAGGGTGATCTTGCGGAGCTGGGGGTGTCGGAACAGATCCAGGGCGTTCCCCCGGGGGCCTGTCTTCTCCGGAACCAGCTGGGAGGAAGGCGCGGAGTGAGGGCTGACAGCGGGCGGGGCTTGGGACCCAGGGGGCAGTTGCCCGTGTGGTCACACACACCAACCTGGTCCAGGAGCTCAGGGGAGATTTTGCGCCTGTTGATGGCGGCCGCCTTCTGGATCACTCGCTTGGCCTCCTCCACCCTCCCCCGGGCGAGGAGCCAGCGGGCAGATTCAGGAAGAACCCTGAGTGGAGGGGGAGGGGGTACTGTAAGCCTGCGGAGGCGGGGGAGGCTGCTCCCCGCAGCTCCGTCTCCTCCGGGGTGGGCAGGGGTGAGTGGAGCCGGGGGTCCATCTGTCTCCTCACCAGAAGTAGAAGCAGAGCAACAGAACGGGTGCCGTGCCAGCCATCTGGAAGATCCTCCAGTTGCGGACGCCATAGGCCAGTCCCGCCAGGATCATCTGTCCCACGGAGAAGGCGCACTGGGCCAGGACCACAGCCTGTGTCCTCCTCTGGGGCCCCACCCACTCTGAAACTGCCCACAGAGGCTGGCCAGATGCATCCCCGCCCCCGCACAGGGGTGTCCACAGGGTCACCTGCCCCCTCCAGCCACAGCGGGTCACCCGGGGCCTGGGCTCCGGGGCCCAGGTACTCACTCACGTAAGGCGACGTTGCTGAAGGTGTAGCCCGACACGGCAGTGGCCACAACAAAGCGCATGACCATGTAGACCTCAAAGTTGGGCACGAAGGCCGTGGACAGGCCCACGAGGGCAAAGAGGAGCAGCTGTAGCAGGATTGCGGCCTTGCGGCCGATCCTAGCATGAAAAAGGGCAGGCTGGGGCCGGAGACGTAGTACAGTGGGGAGGGTGTTTGCCTTGCATGTGACCAACCTGGGTTTGATCCCCAGCATCCCATAGGGTCCCCCAGCACTGCCAGGACTAATTCCTGAGTGCAGAGCCAGAAGGAACCCCTGAGCATCGCTGGGTGTGGCCAAAAAGGAAAAAAAAGAGAGAGAGCAGGCTTCTGGGGCAGAGAGGGGGTGGGTGGGGTGCTCTCCTGGGACCTTAGCCAAGGAGGGGTCAGCAGATGAGCGGGAGCCCTCTAGTAGGGTTGTGGGGGAACAGCATCTTCTCCTAGGACACCAGGGTCGGGGCGCCAGGTGGGGAGCCCTGGAACCCAAGCACACACCAGGCCAGGGATGAGCTGACCAAGGTTCTTACCAGTCGCAGAGCGGCCCAAAGATGAGGGCCCCAAAGAGAAGACCGGCCATGAACACAGACTGCGAGGTCTCCTTCAGAATCTTCCGGTGACACACGAGGTCAAACTGAAGCAGACACAGGTAGCAGTGAGGCACCCGCAACACAGGCGCAGAACTCCTGCTAGTCTGCTCTGGGGGACATCACCCAGCCCACACACACACACACACACACACACACACACACACACATACACACACCCTGTCCACATGAATCTCTGTATGTTTCTCTATTTGAGGGCCACACCCAGTGGTGCTCAGGACTTACTCCTAGCTCTGTGCTCAGGGATCACTTCTGGCGGTGCTCAGGGGACCCTATTTGGTGTGGAGAGTTGGGCCTGGGTCAGCAGCACGTGCAACTCCTGTGCACTCTCTCTAGCCCTCACAGAGCCTCTGAATGGGGAGGGTACTCGATGCTGAACAGCAACAACCAACCAACATCGTGGAATGAGACAGAGGGGAAGGCGAGAGGGGAGCCTCTTCTAGGAGGAGTATGGCACACCGGGCTTGTCTGTGAGGGCGGACGAATGAGAGAGGCTGGGAAATAGGCCAGCCCCAGTCTGTAAAGGGTCTGAGACGCAGGGCTGGAGAAGCTGGGCTTTTCTCCTACAAACCTACGGGATTGCCTCGTCACCAAGAATGGCCCCTCAGGAAATGCTGGACGGGGGAAGAAATGTCCACTGTCCTGTTAGGGTAGTCTATGGACGGGCAAACATGTCTTTTCCTTTCGCACGAGGACTGTGAGGGCGTTGCTGGGTACTTTAAGGAAACTCAGGTGTCGTTCAGAGAAGGGTCTCCCTGGAACGGGCATGGCCTAGTCCCTCCTCGCCCCACAGACAGGACACAGGCAGAGCTCACCTCTGAGAGATCATGGGAGATCATTAGCTCAGGGCACAAAGTGCCAAAAGTGGACCTTCCCTTGGGGATCACAGTCCTCTAGAGGGTGCAGTGGGAGGGAGCTAGACAGTGAAGGGTGAGAGTTCCAAGGCCCAGTGCCAGCACCCGTGAAATCTGGGCACCTTCTCTTCCCTGTCCAAACCTGACCCCGATTCCAAGTACAGAGTTGCCTGGAGCTCCCCGGATACTGCCTGCCCTCTGCAGCCAGGCCTTTCCGGCCTCTTCTCTGCCTGCAGAGTGTCTGCTCTCACCCACCCTCTTGACGCTGCCTGGGGGCCCCAAATCCCACCCCAGCTCCTCCAGAAAGCCATGCACCCTCCAGATGCAGCATCAGAGCGTGTTGCCTCGTCCCCCACCAGGAGGTCACACCTTGGCTGAGCGTCAGAGAAGGAGGGCAGGACGCTTGCCCCTGCCATCCACTGTGCGGCTCCACACGAGAGTCTGGCTGAGCTCACACCCACAGTCCAGGACTGAGCGAGTGCAGTCAAGCTGAGTTGGCTGTGAGAGATGAGGAATTTCCCCCACTTTCAAGCAGGGAGCATTGGGCTGGGGGTGGGGAGAGAGTTTGTGCACGGGAGGGAGGGAGGATGTCCGCAGGTGCTTGGGAGAGGATGCAGAAGCCTCTGTGTGTGTGTGTGTGTGTGTGTGTGTGTGTGTGTGTGTGCGCGTGCGCGCGCACGTCGGGATGGAGGTATTTGGGCTTGGCTGAGCGGGGAGTTCAGGGTCGCCTCCGCCTCTTGAGCAGCATAAGACAAGGGCCAGGAGACTGCAGGACACATACTCAGGCGATCAGGGCAGGGGCAAGTTGATGTCACATCAGAAAGTGCATGTTGGGGACTGGAGTTAGGGGGCTTGCATCTATCTGATGGGATCCCCAGCACTACAGCATTGTTCCTTGCTATTTGGGCAATAGTGACTGTCACTCTGGAGGCCCCCAGGACTGCTGGGGTGGCCCTGGTGGTCCACAGCACTGTGAGCCCCGAAGAGCACCCTGTCCTCGGCCCTCAGCCCGCACGGCTGGCCTGAGTGGTCCAGAGTCATCAGGAGGGCCTCCCTAGCACCTGGGGGTGGGGCAAGGGGAGAGGTGACCTGCAATGTAAAGAATGTAAATATTTGCTTTTGGCTAAAGACTGTCTTTTGAAGGCCTCAAGCTATGCATGTACTTTGCCACCCACAGGAGAGAGGCAGTGAGTGGGGCTGGAGAGTCCAGTGGATAAGGCATCTGCCCTGCATGCAGCTGCCTGGGCTCCCTCCCTGGCACCACACAGTGCCCTGAGCACCACCCACCAGGTGGTGCAGCCCTGGGCACGACGGGGGGTGGCCTAGGTCTTCCTGGTACTGCAGGGACTGAGCAGTATCGCATACTGGGCTCCTCGCCTTGAACCACTGGCCTGCATGGCTGAGAATTGCCAAGAGGGGTCTCAAGCCCACCCGGGCACCACTTAGGAGGAGATGTCTCCCTCCGGCCACCGGGAAAAATAATCCCTCAAAGTGACTTTTTAATCTTGGGGCTTCCCACAAAGACTCAGGATTTGTCCCTACAAAGGTGAACATTCTGTGGGTCCTCCGAATAAAGAGCACCTGCCCCTTGGTCCAGGTTCTCTCCGGCTCCTGGGAAAGGGTCAGCAGAAAGGCCCAGCTCCATGATGAGTCCCTGATGGGGCCCGGGACCAGGGAAGTGACGCAAAGGGCTCGAACACTAGTCTTGTTAGGAGGGAGACCTAGGTTCCGGCCCTGGTGCCACATGGCTCCTCAAATTTTGCCAACTTTTGCCCTAGCATACCTGGTGTAGTACTGTAGCACTGTCCTCCCGTTGTTCACTGATTTGCTCAAGTGGGCACCCATAACGTCTCCATTGTGAGACTTGTTGTTACTGTTTTTGGCATATCAAATATGCCACGGGGAGCTTGCCAGGCTCTGCCATGCAAGCGGGATATCTTGGGAGCTTGCCGGGCTCTCTGAGAGAGATGGAGAAATCAAACCTGGGTCGGTTGTGTGCAAGGCAAACGCCCTACCTGCTGTGCTATGGCACCAGCCCACAGCTGGGTGAGGTTCAAAAAATTTTTGTTTCAACCACACTGTCCCACTGCCCCCCCACCACACACACACACACACACACACACACACTGGCTCGGAAGCAGCCAAACAGCCTTTCTGCTCTCTGAAGGCCTTTCTTGGAGAGGGAGGTCGAGAGGGATCCCTGATCATCTGCCCGGGTTGCGCCTAAGACAACAGATTTTGCTCAAATGCTTCATATCCTCTCCAGGGCTACTGCAGGACAGGCAGGTGAGCAGAGAGCTTGAGACAGAAGCCGGAAGGCAGGAAGACCCCATGAAGCCCCAGGGGGAAATGGGGAGGGGTGAAGACAGGGAAAAGCTAACAGGTGACTTTGGGAGATGGAAGCAGACATGCAAGGCAAGCGGATGACCAGTGACTGCCCAGGAGAAGAGGCAGAAAACCAAGAACAGATGATTGGAAGGTCACGGCGAGTGGGCAGGGCTGTAGAAATAGGACAGAGGTTTGTGGCCGACCAGTTTGATTCCCGGCACCCCACAGGGCCCCTGGAGCCTCTCCAGGAGTGACCTCTGCATGCAGAGCCAGGAGTAAGCCCTGAGCACTGCCAGGCATGACCCCAAAACAACAACAAAAGATACCTGGAAACAGACCAGAAATGCAGAGGGCGGCAGAAGGGCCAACAGGCAGAAGACAAGAAAAGGACAAATGGTGTTTGGCAACAAGTCAAATGTGTTCCTGGACTGGCTCATAGCCGAGGGCGGCCATACCTCATTCAGCAGGGAGGGGGCCCTGGCTTCAGGGTAGTCCCAGCCCTCCTCGCAGGGTTGGGTCTCATTGAAGCGATGGCCGAGGATGTCTTCCAGGCTGGCGTTGTCGGGGGGTGGCTGGAACATGAGGCAGGACTCAGGGCGGCCGTTGTCACCGAGGGGGATGCTCAGGTCCAGTTGCTCCGTGGCATTCAGGTTGAGAGTCTGGTTCTTGACCCAGGACACAGAACAGTGGTGGGCCTCGTCCAGGACCATGAAGACCTGGCCGAACATGTAGAAGGCCGTCAGCAAGTTGGGGATAGCAAGCAGAACCAGCAGCCGGATCTGGAAGCGACCGAAGTCGCCGATTTCTGCCAGGACCTGGCCAAACTCAGCCATCGCGGCCCGGCACGTTCTTCTCTACTGGAGGCCACCTCGGCTGTGTGGCCTGTGGCACTTCTCCCGGGAGCGATGACAGTTGCATTAATGTTTAATCCAGTCATGCCCAGCCCGCTTGTCATTCCCCAGCTCGTTCGCTGGGAAGGACAGCAGACAATGAACGGGCAGTCCCCTCTGGAGACATCTCCGGATGGAGGTCATAGGCTCAAGCACTGTCAAGGCAGCCCAGAGCAGCTGTTCCACCTTCCTTGCTCTCGGAGCAGACCCCCTTCAATGGTGGAACCCCAAACAACTCACCCCTCCGCCTCTACTCCTCTCAACAGCCAGAACCCACCATCTGAAAGGAGCAGCAGAAGTGGCATGCTGGTGACACAGAAGCCTCGTGCAGGGACAGTGCCCTGGGCCGTGGGGGACAGGTCAGGAGAGCCTGCCTGGCCCCCCAGCAGTCTGGGCTGGCCTCCTGCTTTCACCCCTTCTCTTCCCACTGCTGGTTGTTTTTATTTTTTGGTGCTCAGACTGGAGCGATAGCACAGCGGGTAGAGCGTTTGCTTTGCATGCGACCGACCCGGGTTCGATTCCTCCGCCCCTCTCGGAGAGTATCCCACCTGCACAGCAGAGCCTGGCAAGCTCCCCGTGGCATATTCTATATGCCAAAAACAGTAACAAGTCTCACAATGGAGACGTTACAGGTGCCCACTCGAGCAAATCGATGAACAGGAGGACAGTGCTACAGTGGTACAGGGGTTACTCCTGCCTCTTCACTCGGGAATCGCTCCTGGCAGTGTTCAGGGGACCACATGGGTTGCCAGGAGTCGGCCGTGTGCAAGGCAAGTGCCTCATCTCTGCTGTTGATACTGTCGTGGTGCCAGGTGTGCCCCTTGATCCCGTGCACTGGTGTGTCAGGGTCCCAATGATGGGGATGCTGCGGGGATCACCCTCAGCCCATGAGCAGTGCTCCAGGAACAGTGTGGGTGGGCTCAATCCCGCCAGGCCAGTGCTCTTCCCATCCCCCCAACAACGAGCTGCATGCCCAGCTCCTCCATTCCCCCAGTTTTGCTCGGGATCCCCACTATTTTCCTCCAGGTTGTGGTGCTAGCTGCAGTACTGCCACTGCAGTGAACATGCCAAGGGATGCCATCAGTTTGCACGGCAAGGACACATTGTTACTTCGTGCAACAAAGTGCTGCAATTCTGGGCCAGGAGATCTCTGAGGTTCACAAGATGCTGTGGAGCAACCCTGGCCCTGAGCTGTCTGTGAGAAACAGGCTCAGGTCCTCTGTCTCCTCTATCCACAGCCATAGCTAAGGGCACCTTTGGGGTCCCTCCCAACCCAGCTGGGGTCCAGGTTTCAGTGGGACGCACACATGGTGGCAGGCACACCGAGTTTCTGACAGGACTGGTGACAAACAGAAAGCCGTCCTGGGGGAGGACTCTTCTAAGGAGAAAGCACAGGAGGCTTCCTGGAAGAAGACCCAGTTCCTAAGGGGTCAAGGCAGATGGGGCATGACAGACTGAAGAGCGGCTGGGGAGGCCAGCAGAAAGTCACATGCCTGGACCCGCTTGGAAGACCAGGGTCTGTGGGTGTGTGCACCAGCACCATTTGTTGTTGTTGCTTGTTTTGGGGTGCTACCCCCAGCTCAGGCCTTCTCTCCTAGTGGGGCTCAGGGACCCTATGCAGTATGAAGATCAAACCCAGGTCAGCTGCAGGCCAAGCAAGTAGCTTATCTCCTATATGCTCTCTGGCCCAAGTGGTTTGAGATTTGGAGCCATTTTTGAGACCGGCCTAGATGAAGGGAACACAAGAGGGGCTGGCGCAGGGTGGTCAGGGAACGCGTCCGTATCTGCCCACTGATGGGCACAGCTGCTGGGAAGCTGCTTGGAGGATAACATTGGTTTGTCCTTTCTCCCTTGCCACAGGGAGCTTAGGTTTATCGGTTATGCCTATCCCAGTGCTCTGGAGACACTCCCACTCCTTTGTTTATCTGTAACCTCTTTGTGCTCTCCTCCCCAACCAGCTAATCACCTTTTTCCCCTAGTCAGATTCTGTTAACTTGTAAGGTCAGATCCTTCTAAGGACTCTGAACTTGTATTGTAAATTAAATATTGCTTTTCTCCATCTTTTGTATAGTTTACTTTTTTAAAAAAAATTTATTAGTGAAACACCATGAGGTACAGTTGTAGACTTACAAATTTTTGTGCTTGGGTTTCAAT
>JAOXYA010480719.1:0-16374 GCA_028565675.1 Sorex palustris | reverse complement strand
AGTCTCTGGGATCATGGCCATTAAGCAGTTCGATCAGGAACCAGAGAGGCCATGCCTCCAATTATATAGCTGAGCCAAAGGTGGTTTGTGGGTGTGTCTACCACATACCTAACTATTGGGCGTTTACTCTCTTGGTAAATTTTGCCCCAAGTTTTTGGGGTCTGGCCAAAGACACAGCAGCAATTTGGGGGTATCTGGAAGTCTGAAGGGGCCATCAGGCAACTGATGCACTCGCCTCACAGGTACAGATTGACCTACTGGCGGCACCATACCCCCCATCACATGCTTTTAAAAAACAAACAAACAAACAAACAATAACAGGCCACTTGGCATGTACCCTGGACACCTAAAAGGGGCAGTTTAGGTACCAGCATGCTTCCAGATGATAAGAGCACAATGACCTGGTCGTTTCACTCCCGCTGCTTGAAAGAAAACTCAGAGCTGGTCTGGAGAGATCCTACAGCGGGTAGGGAGCTTGCCTTGCAAGCAGCATACCTGGAATTGATCCCCTGAAACCCAAATGATTCCCTGAGCCACACCAGGAGCAATCCCTGAGCACTGCTGGGTGTGAAGGGAGGGAGGAAGAAAGAAAAGAAGCAAGCAAGCAAGGAAGGAAGAAAGGAAGGAAGGAAGGAAGGGAAAATCTTTGGCTAAAGATGAGATGAGTGGACTGGAACTCATGCTTTGCATGTAGGAGACCCAGGTTTGATCCCGGGCACCACATGATCCTCCTGAGCACCACACTAGGAGTATCTACTGAGCACTGCCAAGTGTGTCCCCAAAACAAAACAAAACAAAACAAAAACAAGCAAAAGATGCGGAAGTCTAATAGCCAATTTATACATTTTCAGAGGATAGAAGACTAAGAAGATATGGGATGAAATTGAAAAGCACAAAACTATAGACCGGGTGATGATTGAAAGTTCCGTATTGAATTGATCTAGATTTTAATCCCAAGTCTTCCCACTGGTTGTGTTACTCTTAGAAATGCTACTGACCTCTCACAGACTCTGTTTCTTTATTCAGAAAATTCTGCCTACCACTGTGAAGACTGAGTAACATGTTCCTAAAGTATTCGTGGCAGTAACTGCACAAACTAAGTGCTCAGTAAATGGTATTATTATTAATATTATCATCTCCATAGAAACAGCGTTTGAAGATGGCTTTTTTCTGTTTCCAAGCAATTCATTTTGAGTTTGTGAACTTATTTTTTGTTATTGCTGATTTGCCTTTGTAAAAGCTAACAGCTCTTAAGAGACCTGGCAATGATTTATTTGTAACTTTAAGCCCACTTCCAGCAGAAGGAGGTAGCAGAACAGAAATATAATTCAAAGGCCATCTCAATGAAATAGATCATCACATCAGTAGATGTGAACACAAACTAAACCGTGAGCTGATGAGCCAGTGGCCTGTTCGCCTCCTCATAGGTTACCATGACCTTCCTTTGCTATTGCGCATCGTGGGAGGGCCTGAGTCATTTCGTTTCCATATAAGAGTTTTACAAAATTCAACTGGTGTCCTGAAATCTTCCCAATGTTTATGTGCTTTTCCAAATACATGTAAGTGCCAAGTGTCTTGTCCAAAATTCAGAGTGAATTGATGAATTGAGCTGAATCCAGTTCCTGCTAAATCCCTAATCCTCACTGTGAAGGCATTTGGAGCAGGGGCCTCTGCAAGGTAATCAAATGAGGTCAGAAGGTGGGGCTTGCATGATGGGTCTCAAGGTCTTATAAGATCAAAGAGCTCCAGCTTCACCCCTCACCACATGAGAACAGAGCAAATATGTGACTGTCTCTAAATCTCTTACAAGACTCCGAATCCACCAGCACCTTGTTCTTGGACTTCCCAGCCTCAAAAGAAGTGATATTATAACAGTGCATTGTTTAAGCCACTGAGGCAAGATATTTTAATTATTTGACTTGACTAAAACAATATAGAAATAGAATACCTGGATTTAGAAATTCATTCTCCCCATAGAAAAGTTGATTTAAATAATTAATTTCTGAGGTGAGGCCACTAAGAGACTTAAAACATGTTGTTGAAATATCAAATATTTATAAGCAAAAACACATTGTTATGATAGTGGTTTTTAATTTTACTTTTTGTGGGTTCAGTGGGCCACACCTATTTGTGCTGGAGGGGTGGTTCCCAGTGGTGCCTGGGGGACCATGTGGTGCCCATGACCAAACCCAGGCCTTTTGCATACATAGCATGTGCTTAGCCCAATACTGGCCCCAATAGTAACTTTTAGACAAAATAGAAATGTAAGTATTGTTCTGTGATGTAGGAGCCCAGGATTCAGTGCTCTGCTCTGTGCTCTCTGTTTATGAATCTGACTAAATTGTTGTTTATCTCTCTTCCCCTCAATCTCTTTACTTATAAAAGAGAAAGAGTAAGAATGATGGTGATAAAATTAAGTTTGTTTTCTAAAAAAATAAACTTCCAATGCTGATACTCATTAAGAGGAATAAAATGAGCTATTTAGAGAAAAAATTCTGTCTATGCTGAAACTAGAAAAGTTACTTTAAGGTAGCACTGTCCTCCCCTTGTTCATCGATTTGCTATAGTGGGTACCAGTAACGTCTCACAAACAAATTGTGAGACTTGTTATTACTGTTTTTGGCATATTGAATATTTGCCATGTGGGTGAGATACTCTTGGTAGCTTGCCCGGATCTCCGTGAGGGCCGGAGGAATCGAACCTGGGTTTGGCCCTGTAGCCTGCGTGCAAAGCAAATGCCTTACTCGCTGTGTTATTGCTCCAGCCCAACTTTAAGGTACAAACTCTAAATGATGAGATCCACAAAGAACATCCCTTGGAGTAAGCTGGGTTTTGCTGAAAGTCCCTCTTGTTTTGTTGGGGTTAGAGGAATGAGGACTCCCATGGTTGGGTAGCTCTGCTGAAGGAGACCAACCTACCCTCTTGGAGTCAATGCTCTGTGTCCTGGTCCCTCAGTAAGGATGAGGACCATGCAATCCACAATTCAGCCCGCACAATGCATGAACTATATCTCTTAAATTAAGTGTTTTTCCCTAAGATAAATCTCCTAAACAATCGCTTCTATAGACGTAAATGAGAGCAGTTAATGTTGTATGGGGGAACGGACATTCTAAAGGTAGGAGAGAAAAGGAAGAAACTGACTAGAAGAAATGAGCGCAGGAAGAGAACTGGGTCAGTTCTCCAGACTGGCCAACAGGTGGCATCAGAGTAGCTTGGATGCCAAGGGGAACAAAGGGCGGAAACAAAAGGTCAGGATTAGGCAGTTTGGGAGTGAATGTCTAGGAAGGAAGGAAGTACAAGTTGTGCGTATTTGAAAATGTCTTATTTCGTTTTTATTTCGCTACCTAAATTGTTCATTGCCTACGTAGAGGACACTTCCCAAACAAATTGTACTGAAAGTTTCGGTGCCTTGATTTCTTCCTTATATTGAATAAGTATAGGGAATCTTTCCTATTTCCATTGAATGAATATGATAATGATATACCTAGGTCATGGGATTACTGAGTTAATATCCTTGAGGAGTTATGAGTTTATGTGTATAAAAGTAACCATGCAAATCACTGAGCAGCAGCTGCTTTATGTTTAGTTTTATGACGCCACAGTGATCCTTGATCCCAAGCTCAAGTGATGTCCAGACACTGGTGGGTCCATTGTTGGACAGGATGCTCACAAGCTTGGTATTTATAACTCAGCGACTTCCTCACATGAAAATATCCATAGAACAGATTAGCAGGGGAATAATTGCTTACACTAGCAACATGATTTTTTTTGAATGTTTATAACCTTAGAGTTCACTGAAATGGTATCTGTGTATCATTTATGGTTTCTTCATACTTCCTGAGTCATTCCAGAGAGGCATTGTCTGAATACTGCAAAGCAAACCTGTGTTCCTTTGTTTCTCCATTGAAAGGATCAGCCCCTACTTTTCTCAGCGGTGCCCAGGTCTACTCAGCGCTATGAGCTCATTTTCATCATTAATGAGAAGATCACTCAAGAAAGAGGATGTCATCAGACTTGATGGCCTCAGCTTGATATTCAGCAGACCAGAGAACAGCTACTAGCAAGTTGCTTTCCCTTCCTATCTTTTGACTCTGCCAGTTTTAAGCTTTAGATCAGTACTTTCTAAGTCAATTTCTTTCTCTGAGACTGTAACTCAGCCTTGAAAACCTCTTACCCAGATATCCAAACTCTGCCACTCTCCCTCAAACACCACACAAGGTTCTGCTTCAAACACTGCAGATCCTTCTGGAACAACAATGGCTCCCCTCTGACAAGCCATGAGTCAGAGGCAGAGACAACCATCCTCTTGGATGTGGACCCAGCCCAAATTAACCCAGAATTCCCTCTCTCCTTTACTTTTAAAATTGCTCACTGCCCTTTCTTCAGTTAGTGGTGCTGCTTTGATGACCAGGAACCTTGCACCTGATATGGTGCTCAGACATTTTGTAGTGGTGCTCACCAAGCTTTCCATTTTTGTGCTCATATACACCTGTCTGTAGTGCGGTCAAAGATTGCTATGGGGACTAGGAGTAGAACCACCACAAGTAGTTCCCTCCTAACAAACAAACGAAAAAGATTCTTTGAGGCTGGAGAGTTAGCACAAGGGTAAGGCTTTTGCTTTGCATGTGACCAACCCTGGTTCCATCCCTGCTCCCTCATATTCATACCTCAGTATCACCAGGGGGCCCTTGGGAGCACTACTCAATTGCCCCAGCAGTAAGTTGTGACCAGGTGTGGGAAATGCTGCCAATTCAACAGATGAGTAAAACTCAGTGCCTGGGGATTCTGTGGAAGAGTGGTCCCACACAGCCTTCTAGGCATGGACCAAAATTCCAGACTTTCAGAAGGAAGGCAGGTGCTTGGCAGGCACCATATTGCTTATGCAGTTCACGGCAATGAGTCACGCTTATCCCTCTGGGAATGGTAAAGTCCTCCTGAAATGTAAGTCTCCAGATGGCAGCCAAGGGTCAACCACGTTAGGAGACTGTTTTTAGAACAAACAGAGAGGCCTACTATGTTAGTTCGTTTGTTGGACCAGCCGGAACAGGATTTGTTCGTGCAGTTTTATTTTTTTTTTAATTTTTTAAATTTTTTGCAGAGAGGGGTAGGCTTATTTTTTCTTGATTGTCATTTTATGCTTTATTTTTTTCTTTCATTTCTTATTTTTTTGTTTTGTTTTGTTGTTGTTGTTTTGGAGCCACTTACTCAGGGATTATTCCTGCCTCTGCACTCAGGAATTACTCTTGATGTATTTGGGGGACCATACCTGGGGTGTGGGGGTTGAACCTGGGTGTGCCATATGAAGGCAAGCACCTTACCTGCTGTACTAATGGTCTGGTCCCCTGACTGCCACTCTTTAATAATTAAGACAATATCCTGATTACCACAGGGTGATCTGAGTGTGGTCCTGGTGGCTCTATTGGGCCCTGGCATCTCGCAAAGGCTCAAGCAGCTTTGGATCCTTGAGCAATGTATCAAGCTGTGTGATGTAGTTCACTGAGCATAGCTCAGCAGAATAGACTTATCTGACTAAATAGTCATATTTTTATGGCAATGAAGCTAGATTTCCACCTGGCAACAAGTGGAGTCACTTTTATATAAGACTTTGATTCCGGTACATATATCCTAGACTTCATCACCATCAACAGACTTTCTTGTATTGAGTGCCAATAACAATTTAGTGCCGTGCTTTTGGTCCAGGAGTGGCTAGCTGGGGAGGACAGAAAGGCATGTGGGATTACCACCAAGTAATGATAATCCACAATATAAAATGGTCATGACGTGAGCTCCATCTGTTGAGGCCCCATCATGTCCTGATTCTGGATTCCTTTGAAGACTGTAATAATGCTTATCAATATTCTTAGACATTGCTTTCATTTCCTTAATTAATAAGCTCCTTTTGAATCTGTCTTTGTTCCTACTCACCTAAAGATTACTGACTGGACTAGTGATGATGCAAATAAATCCTTGCATATATTATTACTTAGCATTTTTCAAATTGAAGCCAATGTTGTTATCATTTTTGCTAAGTCTTGTGAGAATGAACTAAATCATGTCAAGAGAGATAAACCTGGTTCAAAGAAAGTTCAGTGCATTCCACTTATCTTATAACTCAGTAAATGTTTACTGATGGTAAATAACATGATAATGATAGACAATTAACAAAAATTTTTTTTCTTAAAAATTTTTTTTTCTTTATATCCCAGCACTTAGAGAACTACCAGGCTTGGAGTTTAAGCACAACAAATGTTTCTTTCTGTTGTTCTTATAATGACTGATGGTTGCACCCACTTGCTAGGGTGCTTGCTGGTGGTTGTTCCTTGTAGTTGTGCTGTTCATGCATTTTTTAGATAGCTGTATTCGGGAATTACTCCTAGCTCTGTGTTCAGGGAGCTCTCCTGGCTAGGTTTGAGGGACAGTCTGTGCCAAGGATCGAACCCAATCAGCTGTGTGCAAGGCAAGTACCCTGCCCACCGTATTATTTCTCCAGACCCTCAGAACCTACCTTTTAGTCTAAGTTTCTTCTGTCATGCAAAAACTTTAAATTTTTAAATTTATTTTTGGAGCTTTCACATGCTTTATTGAAAAAATATTTTAGAGCTAACCACTCATAAAAACATTTGGAAAGAGAAGATGGAGACCACAGTTGCTGATAATTGTACTGGCAAGCAAGGTGACTAGAACTTAATTGTCATGTAAAAACTTTTAAATTTATGCAGCCCCATTTAATTATTTTTGTTTTTGTTATCTTTAAAGGCAGATGCTTTTGTCACTGAGCCAGCCCAATCTCCTAAATGTTTTCTGACTTCATAAATTGAATTCACCTATAAGGAGAACTAGAATGCCAATGACAGAGAAAAGAAAAATAATTTTACTTAGTATCACCAAGGGAAATGCATATTGTTGTACAAGTGTGCTGTATGCCACCACCTAACTACATAGATGTTCTAGATGTCGTTTTTCTAATTCCACCCGTGAACTGACACAGAGGTGACTTAGAGTGACTTACAGGCCACAACTATTCCTGTGTCTATGGAAGGTTTTATTTACTAATAGTGAGAAATTTGGAAACTTTTTATTTTTTTTTTTACTTTATCATTCTATTCTTCATATGACTGAGGAAACAATTTGGGAGACTTATACTATAAATTTGACTTTTACCAATAGAGGAAAAATGATAGAGAAATAGAAACTACAAGAACAAAGAACATTTAGGAAAAGAGGGAGCATCATATTAAAGTTAGTTCTGGAAGTAGAGTCTGAATTTGTTAGTATTCATTCAATTGCAAGTGACAAAAATCAAACTGATGTTGGCGCAAGTACAGATGGATCCAGAGTTTTAAATTAAGCTGTGAGAAGCCAGTGTTCCTCTTCCAATTACTTGCTTCCCCATACATTAGCTTCATTTTCAAGGTAGAATCACTTCTCCTGGTGGCAAGATGACTTCAGCATTGATCTGATGTACTGCAAGGTTAGAAAACTTACTAGAGAAAGCTCGTCCCTTGCCATAGTTTCAACAAAAGTCTGGTATTTGGGAGTTATAAGTATTGTGCTATAGGCCCACCCCAAACCAATTCTGCAAACTGTGTGGGAGATGGGTGTAGAAATGTACCAGGAACGAAGCGGAGGAGGTAAAGGCAGTACCAAACAAACCACAGAAATATAAAAGGGCTCTAGGGAAGGGCTCAAAAGAAAGGAAAACTAAGATGCTTCCATAAGAATTAGAGGTGCTAGCAATTCACTCATTTATTAATTCATTCAACAAATATTTACTGACTGCTTAGTATATTTAGACCTGTTTTACTTTTATTTTTATTTTTGCTTTTAGGGTCACACCTGGAAATGCTCAGGGTTTACTCCTGGCTTTGCACTCTGGAATCACTCCTGGCAGTGCTTAGGGGACGATATGGGATGTTGGGAATCGAACCCAGGTCAGCCGCGTACAAGGCAAACGCCCTACCCACTGTCACTATCGCTCCAGCCCCATTTTTATTTTGAATTTTATTTTTATAAAGTTGTTCACAATAGTTCATTGCAGTTAATATTCAAACAGCAATCTCACCACCATGTACCTTCCCACCACCATAAGAGGAAAGTGTACGAAAATTGTTGTTTCATCCTAGAGCCATTTAAGCCCTTGTAAAAGAGATTACAAGCATGTATGTTAAACCCAGACGAATGTGTGCTACTTTTGGTACATCCGTGGACTAGAGTATGAGAAGTCACATGGCTGTGAATGCTCTAGGACGTTCTATATCACTCTCTTCCGGGAGCTTTATTTCTGAGTCTCTGGATCTTGGCCATTGATGAGATTATATGGCACCGGGGGCAGTTTGTGGGTGTGACTGCCAAGCTACTGTAAAACTAGGGAGCTAGGGGGAGGAGGCCCAGTTCCATTCTGAGCGAGCTTGGAGATCTCAGTCATGGATCCTGCATACATGAGTTTTTCTGCAGGTTTTATCATAGGTGAGGCTCGTCTGAGTGTGTGGAGAATGGCCTTGGGCATGGCGGCTGTTGGGTTCTTGGAGGTTTTTTACTGCCGGGGTTCTTCTGGGGCAGGGGGGTAAACTTAACCCACCCCCCTCCGAGTTGTCCTGGTGAAGACTAGACCTGTTTTAGATGCCAAATATATAACAGCAGATTATATAGATAAAATATTTTGCTCCATTTTTTTTTTTTTGGCTTTTCGGCCACAACCAGTGGTGCTTAGGGCTTGCTCCTGACTCTGCTCAAGGATAAATCCTGGTGGTGCTCAGGGGACTTATGCAGTGCTGTGGATTGAACTGGGCTTGGCCTTGAAAAAGGCATGTGCCTTAATCACTGTACTGTCTCTTCAACCCTGTATAAAACCCTCTATTTTTAAATGTTTGAGGTACTGTGATTTACAATACTGTTAATGTGTTTAACAGGTTTTGCTTCACATAATTAAAACACCACACCCATCACCAGCCGAGTTTGATTCCTCCGCCCCTCTCAGAGAGCCTGGCAAGCTACCGAGAGTATCTCGCCCACACGACAGAGCCTGGCAAGCTACCCGTGACGTATTCGATATGCCAAACACAGTAACAACAAAGTCTCCAATGGAGATGTTACTGCCCCCACTCGAGCAAGTCGATGAACAACGGGGGGACAGTGACAGTGACAGTGACCCATCACCAGTGTACCTTCCTCCTTCCCCCAAGGACTCCAAAACCTTTTCCGTTCAACTCCTTCCCTCCCCGACTCAGTTGTGTGGATCAGTTCTCTTGTGCTGGTTTTGTCTTTTGTTGCTACCTTGATGTATATCCTCAAGTCCAACATGAAAGAGATCATTTTATATCTATCCCTTTTCTCTGACTGACTTCACTCAGCATGATATCCCCTAGTACTGTTCATGTTACTGCAAACTGTATGAGTTTTTTCTCTTTCTTTCTTAGAGCTGCATAACATTACACTGTGTATAAATACACCACAAATTCTTGATACAATGAATAAAGAACTTTAAATAGGGAGATATCAAACCATCAAGGGGAGGTAATGAAAAAGACCTGACTTTAGATTTGACTATGAGGGACAGTGGCAGGAGGCTCACATAAGCAATTTAAATGATGTGAAGGTAAAAAAATCCTATTGGAGTCAGTTCAAGAGAAACAAGAGAAAAATTATTTGGAAACCATAAATATTAAATAGCAACATAAAGTGTATTTTTTTGAAATGAGCATAGAAAATGGAGAGTACTTAGAAGAGTATACTAAAAGAAGATTTTTTAATATGAAAAACATATACATGTTGGCAGAATAATCCAATGGAGAGAGGGAAATTAAGATGTAGGAGTAAAGGCAGAATTGATGAAGCAATGTGTATAAAGAGATTGAAGAGATGTGTATAAAACAATAGATGTCCACTGCAAAAAATATATGGAAAATTTTAGAGAAACAAATTTCTGAAAACCCAGAGTAAAGATAACTGTGGATTTTTGGCCGAGGTCATTTAAAATGGACAACAGATTAAGCATAGAAGAGAATAAGAGGCAGAACAGTCATGGAGAGGAGATTTCTGACTTAAAGTTAGATTGTGATGACCATCAGCATTCTGAACTGACATGCCTGCAGGGGTCAGGGCATGAGCTCTCATGCATGAATGGAAAAGGAATCTACTGGGACAGAATTATCCTAAGGGAAGGAGAAAAAAGGTTGCAACTTAAGTTGGAATCTTTAACTGGCCAAAGGGGAGAAACAATGAACAGAATCTAAAGTTTGACTCAGATTTTGTCTCTGACCCAAACTCCACAACCCTTAGTAGAGTCCTAAAGAAAGGAATATAAGAAACAAATGAACAAATGGAAGGTCTGTTTTAATATACCATGTAAGATACTAGGATCACAAGACAAAATCCTTTTTTTCCATCTATTCTGTTGATACCACCCCTCTCCCCCTGAAAAACCCTACAAAGGATAAGACTCTTGATGGACTTTGCTAGAGCAAAGGCTCAGTGACTTAAAATTTCTAAACACTTCCCACAACTTTAATAGTCAATAGGTCTACAGGACTGTAGTCCCAATAATGATGGCTCCAAAGGCATCAGCACTTAGCACTCTGCCACAGTAGGAACCAGTTTCAAGAGTGGAAGTGATGTGAATAGTTTGTAGTTTGGGGAGTGTTGGCATCACTTAGGGGAGGGGCAGTGGTCAGCATCGTCAGCTGACTTCCTGGAAGGCAGAAGATTGATGAACAGATAGTACCAGATGGGGGTGGGGAAGAGAGTCAAGTAAGACACACATGACTGCTGCTACCACCTGGTTTATATCACATTGTGTCTAGTTATCTCTCCACTTCAGAGCCTACTAGAAACAATTATAGGTTACTTTGATGATGACTATATATTCCACTTTGGAAGGGAGGGGTGGAAATGAGAAACAATGTTATTACTATTAAACAGTTCCATCATATTGCTAACTTGGTCACATCAGCAATACCAGTTATAAAAAAATCACAGGAGGGCAAAGAGAGTGGGTAAGATGCCTGCTTTATCTGTGCCAACCCTGATTCCATTCCAGTATGGCATACGGTCTCCAGAGCACTACCAGGAGTGATCCCTGAGTACGAAGTCAGGAGTAAGCCCTGGCATGGTCTAACACTTCCCTCTAATAAATTAAATGAAATAAAGAAAGTATAATTGCATGTAAAACTAAGGAGAAAGGAAACAGAGGAGCACATGTGGCTGAAGAGGACACTGTTGGAATGCGAATGCCAAAAAGAGGAAAACCCAGGTATTGCCTGCATGCACTGATCATGGAAGCTCTCCTATCAGGGGTCTCCAGAAGATGGCTCAGTAGCTGGGGGAGGACCCAGGGCAAATGTAAGAAACTGAGGTTAATTCCCACTGCTAGGAATACACTGAACTGTATCACAGAATCCATGAGCTGTATTACAGATTCACTACCAAGATCTCACCATTCTACAAGGAAGTGATCATCGATGTCAAGAAAGGGGTTCGGCAGGTTGACACCATTTCACCGAAACTCTTCAGTGCCACCCTCGAGAACATCATGCTATGACTAGAATGGGAAGGAATGGGAGTGAGGATAGACAGTTGGCAACTATACCACCTCCGCTTCACTGATGACATTGGTCTAATAACACCAAACATGAGCCAAGCGGCACAAATGCTGGCTGACTTCGACCATGAGTGTGGAAAGTTTGGACTGCAGCTGAATCTCACAAAGACAAATGTTCATGAGAAACAGACTCGTCCCTGATGTTCCATTCGCTCTCAATGAAATGAACATCTCCGAATGCAGCAGTTATGTGTACCTAGGCTGAGAAGTCAACTTGACGAACGACCTGACACCTGAGTTGTGCAGGAGGAAGAGAGTGGCTTGGAATGCCTTCAAGAGCATCAAAGAAATAGATAAGATGATGAAGAACCTCTCTTCGATTCCACTGTTCTCCCTGCATTAACATAAGCCTCAAAGACCTTGGCCCTACGAAAACAGATGAGAACACTATTTGGGTCTCCCAAAAGAGAATTGAAAATCTATGCTTGGAGTATCACTCAAGTGAGAGAAGGAATCCGGTGTTCTGACCTCCATCAACGATCGAGAATCAGAGACACTGTCTCATTTGCCAAGGCATCGAAAATCAGATTGGTTGGACACGTAATGCGATTTGGAGATGACAGCTGGACTAGAGCCATTACCGACTGGATTCCGTGGGACTTCAAAAGATTGTGTGGCCGCCCACCTATGAGACGGTCAGACTTCTTCGTCAAGACACTGAATGAATGGTTTGAGACTCTTGGTTTTCCTGGAGCTAGCAGACACCATTGGGCTACACTAGCATGGGACAGGGACGAATGGAGATGTTACTGGTGTCCACTTGAGCAAATTGATGAGTAACGGAATGTCAAGTGATCAAGTGATCAAGGAATACACTGAGGTGATTCTGACAGGCCTAAGGTCTGTGGTCTGGTTAAGGAAAATTTTTGTGGCACTGGGATTGAACATAAGGTTCCTTGTATGCAAAGTTTGCAATCCAGCCCTTTGAACTATCTCCCCAGACCCTTAAAAGACTAATTATAGAGGTTAAAAAGATAATATAGAGTAGGTGGGGTACTAGCCTTGTATGTGGCTGACCCCAACTCAAATCCCTGGCAAGGTCCAGAGACTAACTGTATCAGTTTTGGGGGGTAGAGTGCGGGGAAGGTAAGGAATTCAGATTCTAGGGCCTCAGCTGATCTCATTTAATCATAATATACATTGGATCAGATTTCATATGACTCATATGCAATTTAACCTGAAGAAGATACTACTGAAAAAAAATTTTTTTGAAGGGAGGGTGGTCCACATCTTGCTGTGCTAAGAACTTACTTCTGGCTCTGGGCTCACTCTTGAAGTGCTCAGGGAACCATAAGTGAAACAGCAGATTGAACCAGAGTTGGTCACATGCAAGACAAGGAGCTTACTCCTATGTTATCTTTTTGACCCAATTTGTTTTTGTTGTTGTTTTGGGGCCACATCTGGTGGTGTTCAGGGTTACTTCTGGATCTTCACTCAGGAATTACTGCTAGCAGGCTCAGGAGACCATTTGCAATGCTGAGGATCAAACTCAGTTTAGCAACATGCAGAGCAAGCATCCTACCTGCTATACTACCACCCTAGCCCCACAGCCCAGTTTTTCAGATGGAGATCAAAGAGATAGTCCAGGAGTCAAGGTCCTTGCCTTAGATTTAGCTTCTATAGTTTTACCCCCATCTCTGTATGGTCCCCTAAGCCCACACCTGGGAGGATCCCTAACACCCCCAAGTTTTTTAGAAATTTGATTAGTATTTTATTTATTTTATTATTATTATTTTTAATGAACTGTTAGGACTGGAGCAACAGCATAGCAGGTAGGGCGTTTGCCTTGCACTTGGCCGACCCAGGTTCAATTCGTCCGTCCCTCTCTGAGAGTCTGGCAAGCTGCCGAGAGTATCCTGCCTGACAAGCTACCCATGGCATATTTGATATGCCAAAAACAGTAACAAGTCTCACAATGGAGACATAACTGGTGCCCACTTGAACAAATCAATGAACAACGGGACGACAGTGCTACAGTGTAGTGCTAATGAACTGATATTTGATTATTTTGGACAAAATTGTGTGAAGGGAAGACCCACTATAATTTCTTCATGTCTTGTTTGACATTTGTAACAACATCATAACTTTAGTAATGAAACAAATTTGAGGACTTCATTATTTTTCAAAGGACTTCTTTTCATCTTTGGCAATCAATCCATTCTCTTTTGAAGTGGTTATCATCTCAGTTTATTTTCTCTTAGTGCATGCACAGCAGATCAAACTTGCCTTACGGTGGCTTTTATGTGACCCAGCAGATTTCCAACAGTGTGTTCACTCACTTGGCAAAACACTTTCTTGTTTTTTAAAAAAGGGCCACAATCATTTTCAAGTCAGTTTCCATTTGATCTGTGGATGTTTATGTCCAGCACAGAGAGCAGCTGCCCAGCAACACTTTGACAGGATGGGTGGGGAGAGAAGCCAGTGTTGAGCCAGCCGATGCTGAGAGGCCTGGCTTTATAATTGGTCGGGTCATTAGCTGCTAACTATATTACGATAACTATTGTTTTCTTGGCTAACCTCAGAACTGTGATGGCGAGCTAACGGGAACCCAGATAACAAATCAAATGTTACAGTCAGGAAAAGTCAAAATAATGTTTGCTTCCTTTGTTGTGCTTATCTGTATTTTCAAAACTTTCCAGAACTGAACACATGTTTTTTTAATAAGAAAAAAAACCTTGTACTATAATTTTTAAGACTGTAGTGTCATTTACAGACAATAAAATGAAGAGAGACCATAAATGGCCAGTTCCCGGAACTGCAGCATTGTAGTACACTCTGTGCAGCTGTGGCTCCCAACAACACGAAATAGTTCCATCATCCTAAAAGGTTTCTTTGTGCCAATGTAACCCAAAATTGACCCAATAGAGTAGTACTTTTCAGTAATATGCACCCTGCCTCCCAGGCTTTCCAACCTCTTTAGAATGGGTTTCAGTGGGCTACGCTGGAACAACACATTCTATCTGGATTTCAGCAAATACACATTTTTGTTTGGCCTCCAACATAGAATTCAAGCATGCAGAGACAGTCAAAGCTTTGCCACATTTCTTCCAATGTGCTCTCTTTGTCTATTTCTGATGTGGATTAAAAACAGCAAGTGAGGGAAAAAAAAACCTGTTGTCCTTCCATAATCACCCCTCCCCCAGCAGCCATTCCTTTTCTCTTTGCTTTTTCCTTCTTGCTTTGAAACAGCTACTCACTGCTCGGCCTGCAGAGGATTCTATTAAGATGAAAGCTTTGTCCTTGTGAAGGCAGACAAAGGGCTCTAAATAGAGCTGCTTGCCAGAGGCTAGGGGAAGGGGTGTGTACTGCTCTTGTCTCTAGCGTGTCCCCACCAAGGTATCTGCCTTTCAAACACCTCTTTCTCTCCCCTCTACCTTATGGTAACAACTATGTTTCTGATTAAAATATAATAAAGTTTGAAACACACAGAACATTAAGAGGGTTCTCTCTCTCTCTCTCTCTCTCTCTCTCTCTCTCTCTCTCTCTCTCTCTCTCTCTCTCTCTCTCTCTTTCTCTTTTTGGTTTTTGGGTCACACCCGACTGTGCTCAGGGCTCATTTCTAGATGCTATGCATAGGGCTCACTCCTGGGGTGGGGGGCTCGGGGGATTCTATGGTACCTGATACCTCCCGTGGCTGCCGTCTGCTCCCGGCACGGGGTCTCGGGCCAGAAGCCACCGGGTACAGGAGGGGCTCATTGTTGAATTGGTTCATTTTTTTCTTTTTGGTTTTTGAACTACACTCGATTGTGCTCAGGGCTTACTCCAGGACTCTGTTCTCAGGGCTTACTCCTGGGGACTCGGGGGATCCTAAGGGGGGGCCGAGCCCGGGTCGGCCGTGCGCAAAGCAAGTGCCCTCCCCGCCGTGCTCCCGTTCCAGTCCCCGGCACAGGCCGCGCTCTAGGCGCAGTTCAAGGCTTCTCGGGGTCGCGCCAGGCGCGCCAGGGTGTGAGGGGCGCCAGATGGGCTCCTGGGCTCCGGCAGACCACAAGGTCGGGTGCGGCGGGAAAGGCGTGTCCGCGCCCTCGAGCCTCGGGCTGGGGCCCACGCAGGAGGGAGGCCGGGCCGGAGTGTCAGCGCCCCCACGCGGGGAGGGAACGCGCGCGCGCCCGAACCGGCCCCAACCCAACCGCCACCTCCTGCTTCTATTTTGCAGCCCGCGCCGCATGCCTCTGGGGCCTCCTGGCTCGCTGTCTCGCGTCTCGGGCCCTGGGTGACATGGGGCCAACTTGTCTGCACCGCCAGTCTTTTGGGATGGGTTTAGGGGCCTCAAATGTGGCGCGGGCTCACAGGTAGCACAGGGCTCACTTGATCTTGTGGACCATCAGGCGAGCGCTCTGCTTTCCATCCAAGCGCTGGAGTGGCGATGCTGGCAGTGTGGATGGCTGGATGGCTGGCGTTGGTGATGGGTGAGTCGGATAGGGTCTGGGGTAGGGAGGGGTTCGGTGGTGGAGAGACAGAGAGGGCTGGCCAGGTACGTGTAGCAGAATGTGCAGCTGCATGAAGGAGGTCCACCTTGGGACGGCTCAAGGCAGGTGTGTCAGAGTTCAGAGCAGACACAAGGGGCTGACCCCAACAGCGCTGGAACCAGGGGAGCGGGCCTGCAGGTGCTGGGGGTGGGTGCAGTTAGGGGAAAGTATGCTGAGACAAGTGCCCAGCTTCTCAATTTCAACTTTTTTTGGGGGGTGCAGGATCTTCTTCTCTTCTTCCCTTCCCTTCCCTTCCCTTCCCTTCCCTTCCCTTCCCTTCCCTTCCCTTCCCTTCCCTTCCCTTCCCTTCCC
>JAOXYA010480685.1:0-16379 GCA_028565675.1 Sorex palustris | reverse complement strand
TTGATATTTGCATGACTGAGACCTAAACCTGAAGGTTCTGTAACTTTTCCCACAGTGATTCAATAAAAAAAAAAAAATAAAGAAAAAAGAAAAAAAAAGAGATAAAATAGCAGGAAAGGCACCTGCATGCAGCCAACCCAGCATCTTATATCCTCCCCCAGACACCTCCAGGAGTGATCACTGAGCACAGAGCCAGGAACTGCCCTGAGCATTGCCAGATGTATTCCCCCCACCCGCCACCCCCCGCCCCCTAAAAAGGAAGGAAACCAATTGTTCCAGTTTAACTCCTGAGTATCGGAAGTTGGCGCCCTGAGCCGTGACTCTGGATGAGTGCTTACCTTGCGTGTGTGAGGCCCATCTACTGAGTCCTCGGGACAGCAAGAACGTTGCTACTATGGCTTGGAGAAATAGCATAGGGGCTAAGGCCCTTATTTCCAGCAGCGTATGGTCTCCCAGGCATCACTAGGCATGTCCCTGGCAGCCCCCAGTTACCACCGGGAATGACCCTGGCAGCCCCAGTGCCATGGAGCCCTGGTAGCACTCTCCGTGGCGTGAGCCTGGAGCAGACCGCCTGGCTGGCTGAGGGTAACTGGGAGAGGCAGCCCCAGCGCCCTTTGGGGGTCTCCTCCCCCAACCCGCACAAAAATCAGTGAATATTGGAGGTCAGATCAGGAAGTGACTCCGAGGGCTGGAACACGTGCCTTCAGGTCTCCAGACCCTGAGTTTGATTCCTGCCATCACAGTCGCCCAGCACCCTGGGGTCTGAGCAGCGCGGCATCGTGAGATTCAAACTGCCAGCCCTTGCGTCATTGTGAATGGCTCCTGGTCGCTAGCACTGCCTGGGAGGGCTCCAAGCCCCTCAAGATACCAGGGGCGGCAGGTCTGAGGGCACTGGAGGATGACAGAACGGACCTAGTATCACTGCTAAAGGCCCCAGGATCTCAGGCTCTGCTGGGGGAAACCCTGCCCCCACCCCCAGTCTGTGGGAGGTTGAAGGTCTGAGAAACACGTGGCTGCGTGTAACTCAGTAGTAGATGCGTATCTTGCATGCGTGAGGCTCGGTATTCATTCCCCAGTACCACCAAGACACCAAAAGTGTATTTTGGTGGGCCAGGGCAATTGTACAGCGGAGCAGGCATGTAGCTCAAGATGTTTATCATGGCTGTTATGTCAAGAAACAGGATTTTTTTTTGGGGGGGGGTGGGGGGGGTTGTTTTGTTTTTTCGGTTGGTTGGTTTTAGGTCACACCCAGAGGTCTTTGTCACTTGCTGGCTCTGCACTCTGGATCACTCCCAATGCAACTCTGGGGACCAGAGGGATGCTGGGGGCATCAAACCTGGGTCAGCCGAGTGCAAGGCAAGTGCCCAGCCTGTCCCTTTACTTTTCCTTTTTCTGCAGAGCTGGAAATCAGACCTAGACCTTCCAGATTCAGAGCCGAGCAGGTTGTGTATGTGGGGAGTTAGCTCAGTGGTGGACCACTGTCCATGGAGCACTAGTGTGAGACCCTTCAGAGCCTGAGCGCTCATGGGTTTGGCCTCTGTTTTTTATTTTATTTATTTTTGCATTTTGGGTCACACCCTGCCATGCACAGGGGTTATTCCTGGCTCATGCGCTCAGGAATTACTCCTGGCGATGCTCGGGGGACCATATGGGATGCTGGGAGTCAAACCCAGGTCGGCTGCATGCAAGGCAAACACCCTACCCGCTGTGCTATCGCTCCAGCCCCTGTTTATTATTTTAAAAGGGCATGGGCTGGAGTGTTAGCACAGCCCAAAAAAGCAAAAAACAAGAAAAAAAACCTTAAATTTTTTTTTTTGGAGAGTGGCTCCCATCTGTCTGCTTGTGGCTCTGTGTCAGGTCACTCATGCCGATGCTTGTGGGCCGTGTGCAGGGCAGGAGATCAAACTAGGATTGACTGTATGGTAATCAAGAGATCGTACAGTTAACCTCTGGACCATCTCTCGTCCTTGCCAAAAAGTTCATGTAAATGTTTTAGATATCTTTAATCAAGTTATTCCTGCAGAAATATGTTATTCATGGCATAAATTGGTCAGAGTCTTATTAGCTATGATCAGTCAGACATTTCTACACAGGAGCTTTAACTTGGGTCCTAACTGCGTGGCTTTAAGACAGAAATGTTTACTCTTGGGGCCAGAGAAACAGTACAGTGAGTAGGGCATTTGCCTTGAACGTGACCAACCTGGGAAGTTCCATCCCCGGCATCCCATGTGATCCCTGAGTACCACCAGGAATGATTCCTGAGTGCAGAACCAGGAGTAATCCCTGAGCATCACCACGTGTGACCCAAAAAGATGACCAAAACAAAAAAAAACTGTTCACTCTCCTTTTTTGTGTTTGGGCCACATTTGGTTGGTAGTGCTCAGGGCTTACTCCTGCTCTGCATTCAGGAATCTCTCCTGGTGAGGCTTGTGGGGCCATAAGAGGTTCTAGGGATCACACCCAGGTCAGCTGTGCAAGGCAAATGCTCTATCCACGGTGCTCGCTGCTCAGTCCTTACTCTTCCTTTTTTGAGACCCTTCTTAGTGTTTCTCTGTTTCCTTCTACAAGGCCATGACTTACTGATTTCAGAATACAAAGGAATGTGAAAAATAAGAAGTAAGGCCTAGGGGCTGGAGTGATAGCACAGTGGGTAGGGTGTTTGCCTTGCATGTGGCAGACCCAGGTTCGATTCCCAACATCTCATATGGTCCCCTGAGCACCCCCAGGCGTAATTCCTGAGTGCAGAGCCAGGAGTAACCCCTGTGCATTGCCGGGTGTGACCCAAAAAGCAAAAAAAAAAGATGTAAGGCCTAGTTCTGTGCTTTATATGCTGAGGGTCCAGTCAACCCCCAGCACCAAGCCAAAAGTAACGCCAAGCACTGATAGGTGTAGCCCCCAAAAAAGGAGGAGGAAAGGGCTGGAGATATCAGCAGGCCAGACTCTTGTTTACTTGTCTAACTGGGGTTGAATCCCCAGCACCACAAAGGGCCCCCCGAACCCTGCCAGGTGTGAAACTGGGGAAAAAAAGAAAGAAAGAGCATTTTTCAGTTTATTTCCTGATGCAAACCCAAAAGCTGTTTTCCTGCCTAATCCGTCTCTTCTGATGGGCCTCCCTTGGCTTGTAGTTCTCACGGTGCCTGCCAGTCAGGCTGCAGAGGCGACTGTCGCTGGAGAGGAAGTGGTGATGGAGAAGTGGCCGTCCACCAAGAAACCCCGTCTCATGGAGGTGCTGAGCAGTGTGGAGAGCAAGGTAATAACCCTTGCACTGCGGGAATGTCCCGCACGCCCAGGCCCGTGCCCTGCTACTGACTCTGCTCCCGGTCCCCAAGCCATACTTCCAGGCATGAGCCTCCCCTTGTCCGTCTCCCCCCACCCCCGGACGGTAACCCGGCCCGCTTTTCCAGGTGGGCACCGAGAAGGAGCTGCTCCAGCGGCAGCTCCAGGAGGCCAACCGGAGAGCCCAGGAGTACCGACACCAGCTGCTCAGGAAGGAGCAGGAAGCCGAGCAGTACCGGCTCCGGCTCGAGGCCATGGCCTGCCGGCAGCCCAATGGCATGGACTTCGCTGTGGTCGAGGAGGTGACTGAGGTCAGCACCGTGGTGGTGACGGAGAAGGAAGAGGAAGAGAGCAAACCGGGGATGCCCGGGACAGCGGCGGGGCCCGTGGAAGCCGTTTCCTCGTAACAGGCCGCCACGGCCGTCTGCAGCCTCTCTCCCGCTTCCTGCAGGGGAATCCAGAGTGCCTCGAGGAGACGGCTGGTTGGGGCTTGGTGCCGCTCCACTGTGAACCAGAAGGCCAGGTTAGGGGCCTCTTCTGACGGGCCCGACAAGTAAGGACCAAATTGCTCAAGCTGTCAGTGCTTTCAAACTAGAGGTCAAATAATGCTGCATGTGTGCATCAGTTGTTCTTTAAGTAGCCGACTTTCTAGCATCAGGCTTGATGATGACGAACGTAGCCAGAGCTTTTTACCAGCAGACCAGCAAGTTGCCTGAAGACGTGCCTTATATTTTTTGTGTGTACCTGTTAAACAAAACTAAACTAATTGGGCGGTTAGACGCCAGCTCCACTGAAAAAGATTTTCTGCTCGCCTCACTGTGTCTGCATCTATGGTATCCTAAGCTCAGATGCCATTTTAAGAAACCAAAACAGAGATTTCGGAAACTGGAAAAGAAGGAAAACTTGTTTATGTGGGAGAAATGTCTGTAAGTTCAAAATTCTTCCAGGCTGTGCTTCCTCGTGCTCCAAGTGGCCAAGAGGGGGCCTCTGGGGTTAGCAAACAGTCTGGTCCCTGGAGACACACTTTGCTCTGGCTTGATTTTATAGAACTGAGAGGAGTGTAAGTCAGCTGGTAGAGCAACTTGCTTCCGAGCATTTATTTAGATAATGTCTTTAATAGCAACTCTTAATTTCATAAGGTTCTGTGGCTTTTTCTGATTGTGCCTCTCTGTAAGCTTACATGGGTTTTTTTGGTTTTTCACTTTTTTCGGTTTTGGGGCCATGCCCAGCATTGCTAAGGGCTTACTCCTGGCTCTGCTCAGGGATCGTTTCTGGCAGGGCTTGGAGACCATGTGGAGTGCCAGGTCCAGCATATGCGAGACAAGAGCCCTACCATACAATCTCTGTGACCCACTGGCTTGTTTGTTTTGATTTGGGAGCCTGACAGAGCAGTGCCATGCACTCAGGATTTACTCCTGGCGATGCTCGTGGGACCATATGGGATGCTGGGAATCGAACCCGGGTTGGTCGCGTGCAAGGTAAACACCCTACCTACTGTACTATCGCTCCAGCCTCCTCAAGGCTTTCTCCTAGCTCTGCACTCAGGAATTACTCCTGCCTGGGCTCAGGAGACTATATGGGGTGCCAGGGATCAAACCCAAGTTGGCTGCATGCAAGACATGAGCCCTACCCACTGAAATGTCTCTCCAGCCCCTCTTAAAGCATTTTAATGAGATTTTCTAACCATTCTTTTTTTGTTTTGTTTTGTTGTTATTTTTTTATTTTGGGGCCATATCCAGCACTGCTCAGGACTTACTTCTGGCTCTGCACTCAGAAATGACTCCTGGGGAGACTTGGGGGATCATAGAGGGTGCCAGGGGTCAAACGTAGGTCTGTCACATGAAAGGCAAGTGCCCTGCCCTCTGTCCTATCTCTGCCCCCGGCACATGGAATTTTTATAAGAAAAGGAAAGGAGGGATGGGAATTGAATGCTAAGGATGATGTGTCGTTTTATATTCATTTGGGATGAGTAAATTGCTCTTTCCCTCAGGACCAGCCTTAAACAGAGCTTATAGGTTGTTCAGTGTGTCTTGGCAAAGAAGTGAGAAGTATCAGAGTCTTAAAATCAGGGACGTGTGTGTGTGTGTGTGTGTGTGTGTGTTAACTTGTCTTTTTTTTTTTCTTTTTCCAAAAGAAGACTGGCTGGCAAGAGGTTATGAGAAGGTCATAGTCACAGAGGATGCTGCCTTTGAAGTTGGTCCCTTATCATTCCAGCTCTGCTCGCTGCTTGCTTTGTTATAAACTAGAAGAAACTTAGGGGAGTCATGCCAAGTAAACACTTGACTGACCAGAATACAGTTTTCTTAATTAGCAATTACGAAGAAGACATGCATTTTTAATTTGGAGTAAAACTTGACAGTTAACATAATTCTGTTTACCTTGATTAGCGAGGCAGTTTGCTACAGTTTTCCAGAGTGCAGACTCCTTTGGAGTGCAAAATAGACTGAGCAACAGCTCTCGAAGTCAGATTTAACAAACCGAATTAGCTCTTAGAGGCTTAATGGCCAAAATACCAGTTTTGAAATTAACTTGGTTACTTGCCATCTGGGCTGGAGCAATAGCACAGCGGGTAGGGCGTTTGCCTTGCGTGAGGCTGACCTGGGTTCGATTCCCTCATCCCTCTTGGAGAGCCTGGCAAGCTACCGAGGGTATCCTGCCCCCACGGCAGAGCCTGGCAAGCTCCCCATGGCGATATGCCAAAAACAGTAACAAGTTTCACAATGGAGACATTACTGGTGCCCGAGCAAATTGATGAAGGAGAGGATAGTGCTATAGTGCTACTTACGTCCTTTGCTAGGTTTTATCCATGGGCTTGAGTGCTGAGTGCCCAAGACCATCAGAGATTGATTGATTACTCTGGGCTGTCAAGGCCAAGGGGAAATGCAGTGGAGGACCCTGTCTTGGTGCAGAGAAAATCAGGGCATTTGCCAGCACCTTCCTCTGCTTCTCCAGGTGATGTTGCTCTTCTTTTCTGGGCCCCTTCCTGGCCCAGATGCCGACACCCACCGCTTTGTGTACTTCAGAGCCAGAGCTGCAGAGGGACCAGCTGTTATTGCGGATGGGTTTTGTTTTTGCTCTCGACTGTGCTTTGTGTCTTTTCTTAGTGCACACACCAGCCTCAGCTTTTCTCCTTGGTAAAGGTCTAGAGGTGTAACTGCAGAAGAGATCTAGGCTGGTCAACTCACTTTCTGGGGTAGCTAATGGTTGAGGATGGGGGGTTCCTGTCCCATGCTCCCTCCTGCGCTTCCAGAATTCCTGTGGTTTGAGGAAACTGTTCTTTCTGGAGAGGACTCGTTCGGACCCTGAACAGTCTGTCTGAGAGAGGGCAAGATGGAGCAGGAGGTCAGTCAGGGCCACCAGTGCCTCCTAGGCACTCTCAGGAGGAGCCCCCACGACAGGAGGAAAAAAATGTATCAAGAGGCTGGAACGATAGAACATAAGGGAAGGGGCTTCACACAGGCAGCTGGGTCCAGTCCCCAGCACTCTCGGGTTCTCTGAGCCTCGCATAGCCAGGAGCAAGCCCTGAGCACTGCCAGATGTGGCCCCACAACAAATGGGCCATCTCTAATGCAACCCAATTCGTTTTTAGTAATCTCTGCGAGATAGGAAATCAAGACAGGTGGAGACAAAGAAGAAAAGCGGAATGTATTAAAAGGAATGGTAGCAAAAAGGTATTCGTTTTTATTTACTTGGAGTAGATCCTTTAGCGTGCCAAAGAAAAGGAAATTGATCTCCAGTTGCACTGCCTTGGAGAGAATACTAGCTAGAGATAACTTGTAACTGAAGCTGAATGTGGAATACCTGCATGGCAATGTTACTGTTTCCGTACCTTCTGGATCAGCTAGGGAAGCTGGGAACATGTTTCTGGGTCCGGGATAGGGCATTCCAAATGGCTTCATAGCAGGGTTGGCCTGAATTAAAGTTCGAACTTGAGCTGGGGAGCTAGAGCCTAGAATGATCGCCTCCTCTTAAAGCTGTTGGGGCAGGGCCATAGGACAATGTGGCGTGCTCTGGTCGACCCTCGTTCGGTCCCCAACATCCCGTATGGTCCCCCAGATCCCGTTCAGAGTGACCCCTGAGTACAGAACCAGGAGTCAGCTCTGAGCACAGCCAGCTGTGGCCCCCAAACCAAAAATAAAGAGAGGTAAGCTGCTGTGGAGACTGGGAGCACACCTGGCTGAGCCCGGGTCTGATCTCAGCGCCACTGAGGGTCTCCTGGCAACTCTGAGCACAGCACAACACTGGGCCTGGCCCAGAACCAGAACCATGGATAGCGCTGCTTTTACGGTATCAGTATTAATATAGGGATTTTAGACTTCACTTTTTTTTTTTGTTCCAAATCTCATCCCCTCCCAAAGGAAAAACCTTAATCTTTCTATTCTTGTTTCTGACTTAGGGATGTCAGAAATGCACATTGCCTTCCTGTCACTACCTCTGTGGGGTCTTTAATGCCAGCATTGAGGTCTCTTGAAATACGGGATATCTTGACTTTAGGTTTTTTATATTTCGGAGTTAGTGCCTTAAGAGATGCTCTCTAAGGGGGCAGAGCAATAGTACGGCGAGTAGAGCATTTGCCTTGCATGAGGCCTACCCCTGTTTGATCCCCGGCATCCTATATGGTCAGGAGTAATTCTAGAGTACAGAGCCAGGAGTAACCCCTGACATTGCCAAAGTGTGACCCAAAAAACAAAAAAGGAAAAAGAAAAGATGCTCTTCGGTACCTTTGATTTTCTCCATTTTCAGCCTTTATATTACTAAAGCTTTCATATCTATTTAAAGTGTTAGCAACCTATAATAAAATTATTTAATTTCTTTTTTTATTGTGTAAGAGAAATTAAGGAGATGGTCACTTGCCTTGCACACAGCTGACCCCGGTTTGACCCCCAGCATCCCATATGATCTCAAAACAGAAAAAGAAATTAACTTACCAAAGAGTCTATTGGAGAATGGCCTCCTATTTTCTAGTTTTGGGAGGAGGACGCACCCAGTAGTGCTTCAGAGCTTACCCTTGGCTCTGCTCAGGGATCACTCTGGGCAGGACTTAGGGGACCCTCTGGGGTGCTGGGAATAAAACCCAGGATTGCTCCATGCTTGGCCCCTGCTCTGTCTCTCTGCCCCCAACTTGCTGCTACTTTCGCAGACTTCTCTGACTGGAGGAAGAACTTTCGATGGGAATGTCGGCCAGATTTGTTTTTATGCTGGGCTAGGTTCGTATGTTTAAGGAGACCAGGAGCCAGAGGATGTGATTCAGATGGAAGCATCTGCACCTGTTATTTCCTCTCCGCACCCCACCCCCACTCGAGCCTCTTTAGGGTTCGGGGTACGATGCCATTCCTAGACTCCACAGTAACGGTTTGGCTGGTGAATGGCGGGAAACCCTGTTCTCTCCGCTCCTTTCCCTGCTTGGGTACTTCTGCTTCCCTCTTATCCTCGAGTCTCTACCAGCGCGCCAGACCTAAGTAGCAGGTCATTTTAACCTTCGGGCCTGCCTGTCCCTCTCCTCTCCCCTGTCCGCCCTATTGCGTATGTTCTCTTTCTTCCGAGAATTCATTTTGGCGGCACCCACTCCTGCACTGCCTGCTCATCTCAGGAAAATTTGCTCTATTAACAACGAAGACATCAGCTGTCCACTTGGGCTTTGTCCTGTGCCTGTCCTGTGCTTGTCCTTCTGCCAAGGCCATGATGTTTCTGGGGGCAGAGAATGAGGGCGGGCGCAGTGATCGGTCTTCAAACATCCTCCATTTGTCAGACTGTCCGACAGGCTGTATGTATAGTGTGTATTTGGAAAACTTAAATAAGCTTCACTTTTTATCTAGAATTTTATTTAAATAACTTTGGTTCCGAAGAGCACAACTGTTACGTGTGAGTGGGCACTGTGTGTGTATATATACACCTATACAGATCTGTATTATATATGCAATTTTTGTACTATTTCACTTAAAGAGGTTTCTTAATAAATTGTCGGTTTTAGCCATTTCCGCATGGTTTGGTTTTTTTCTTTTGTTTTGGTCTCCTTAGCCAAAATTGTATTTCCTGCTTCATCAAAGAGACCCCTCAGCAGCGAGTGTCCCACCCCCAGGCTCCAACGGGGCAGGCAGGGCTGGGGCTGGCCTGGGTTCGCACACTCCTGTCTTTCTTGAGGCTGCTTCTCAGCATGTGTGTGCTCTCCCGGGGGGCTCCCCATTGGTGCTTGGAGCACAGGAACTGTCCTAGCAGTGTGGGCCTGAGGCCCAGTGCCAGGGCCCAGCCAAGTGCTCAGACGAGCAGTGGTACTGGCAGAAGCTAGGCATGAGATGCTGGCGATGGAATTTGGGGTCCTTTTTCCCATTCTTGGTGTCTGTGGTTTGGGAGCCGGACCCAGAAGTGCTTGGGGGCTGCTCCTCGCTCTGCTTAGGGCCCGTGACTGAGCCTGGCCCTCCTGTGTGCAGAGCCTACACTAGTCCATGTCTCAGGCCCAAAATGATTTTTTGTTGTTGGTTTAGTTTTGGTTTTTGGGCCATACCTGACAGTGCTCAGGAGACCATGTCGGGTGCTGGGAGCAAATCTGGATGTGTGTAAGGCAAGTACCCTACCACTGTACTATCATCCTGGCCCCCAGAAGTGATTGTTTTTATTAAAGTTGGATATTTTATACATCAAGACTGTTAACATGGGCTGGAGCAATAATAGTACAGCAGATCGGGCATTTGCCTTGCACATGGCTAACCCGAGTTTGATCCCTGGCACCAGCAGGAGTGTTCCTGATGCAGAGCCAGGAGTAACTCCCTGAATATTGCCCGTTGTGGCCCAGAAACAAACAAAAGCCTAACATTTGTTCTATTTGTAGTTCAGGAAACACAACTATAGACTTTTTTGTCACACCACTTTCAATTGGAGTCCTCTTGGGCCAGGAAGGTAGTGCAGTGGATAAGCCTTTGCATGTGGCTTGACCCAGGTTCCATACTCAGCACCTTGTGTGGTCCCCTGAGCACTGCCGAATGTGGCCCAAAAATCCATAAAAAATTAATCAGGTTCCTTTAAATGTGTTCCATCGGCTGGCATTCTTAGTTTTGGGGTTTTCTGGGGAGACAAACAGTTCTAAGGTGCTCTTCCCAACAGTTTTGGGGGCGGAGGCGGAGGACGCGAGGTCACCCCTCATGATGCTCAGGGACCACACACACACTGCTGGGAATTGAGGCCAGGATCCCCAGTCGTGCTCTTGTGTCTCATAGTTTGTTCCTTAGCGAAATACTACCTATTCAGTTTGGCTTGGGGGCCACCGTATAAAAGGTATAAAAGGAAGGGCACTTGCCTTTCTTGCAGCTGACCCTGGTTTGAGGTGTGACCCTCAGCACCGCAAATGGTTCCCCAAGCTCTGCCAGCATTCACATCTGAGGGGGTCACTCCTGAGCACAGAGCCAGGAATACCTCTGGGCACTTCTGGGTGTCCATCCCTCTTCCTAATCCTCAAATATTTTTTAATGGCTGAGTTCATTTTAAATTACAGTTAAGGATCTTGGGTGAGATGTTTCCAAGGACTGTGGCTGACGGTGGCCGTGGATTCTCCAGCTGCATGCGGGAACAAGTGCAGGTCACTGGCAAACCTCAGGGCCTTGGAAGCAGGAGCAATAGTACAGCGAAGAGGGTGCTTGCCCTGTACATGGCCGAGATTCCTTCCCTGGCACCCCACAGGGTCCCCCAAGCCCTTCCAAGAATGATTCCTGAGTGCAGAGGCAGGAATAAGCAGGAATACTGCTAGGTGTGGCAAAAAAAAAAAAAAGCTTCAGGTCCTGGGCCAGAACCCTTGGCCCTTGAGTTGGGTGTTAGCATCATGGCCCACGTAGACTGTGCACTGGACATACTGTTCATCAGCCTTTCACGTTTTCCCAGGCTTTCTGGCAGTCTCTGATACTAAATCTGAATATGGAAATTTGTCACTGGAGCTGCTCCTTTTAAGGTCCTTAATTTTTTTTTTTTTTTCCCAACAGCAATGCTCAGGGGTTACTCCTGGCTCTGCACTCAGGAATTACTCCTGGTGGTGCTGGGGAACCATATGGGATGCTGGGGATCGAACCCAGGTTGGCTGCTTGCAGGGCAAATGCCCTACCCGATGTACTGTTGCTCCAGCCCCACCTTTTAAGATCTTGTGTCAGTAAAGCTGCCGTTGGATTTTTTTTCCCTTGCTTTTTGGGTCACACCCAGCAATGCTCAGGCGTTATTTTCCTGGCTCTGCACTCAGGAATTACTCCTGAGTGCAGTTGCTTGGGGAACCATATGGGATGCCAGGGATTGAACCCGGGTCGGCCACGTGCAAGGCAAACACCCTATCTGCTGTGCTATCTCTGCCACTCCCACTGGATTAGGTGTGAAAGGGTGTGAAACGAGATATGTCTTGAGCCAGTTGCTTTATGGGCTACAACCCTCTAGCACTTTGAGGGGTGATAATGCTGGTACCTGGCTTTAATGGAACCCAATAAAGCATCAAAGTAAAAAAAAAAAAAAAAGATGACATATGGGAAAATTACTCCTCCAAGCAATGTTTTCCACAAATTTCAAAGTAAATTTTGCTCCAAAATTAATTGAAGAGACATCTTCAAAAGTCACTGACTAGCAATACTCTAAGCAAGAAGAGTTGCATAGCAGAGTGTCAGCACTTTGGGGTTCCACGAGTAGGGAAGTGGCATCAAGGAGACAAATCTGAAAGCTAAGAATAGCTCAGGCCCTTGTGACTTTGCTCCCAGAAAATCCAAGATGCTGAACAGCTTTTCCAGTTTGTGACTGTGGCACCTTCTGCATCTCAGGTCCCCAGAGCCTTGCTCGAGCTGATGCACTGTGCCCACTGGGCTCTGGCTCCGGCAGAACCTCCCAGGGTGCCTCAGAGAAATCAGCTTAGAAATCCCTCAGGTTGCCAACTCTATCTCCTGTTGGCACCTTCTGCTTTTTTCTGAAGACAAAGTTTGAGTTAACATCCTCATTTTAAAAAAGAAAAAGAGGGGCTGGAGTGATAGCACAGCAAGCAGGGCGTTTGCCTTGCACACTGCCGACCCGGGTTCAACTCCCAGCATCCCATATGGTCCCCTGAGCACTGCCAGGAGTAATTCCTGAGTGCAGAGCCAGGAGTAACCCCTGAGCATCGCTGGGTTGACCCAAAAAGGGAAAAAAAAAAAAGAGTCAGACTGATGATGCATGAAAAAGACCAGAATCACAGAACCTTACCAAGTGGTGACTAATAAGGTGGAGAACAAAGATGGAGCTTTGCCGAGGGTTGAAGTGGCCTGAACATTCAGGTGCCAATGTTTCTGGAAACTCCCACACTGTGAGGGATCATTTTTAGAACAAAGGCTGCTCGCTCAGGAAGGCAGCTGTCTGTACTGCCGGCCAGACCAGACTCAAAACCCGCTGCCTCCTTTTAGCTGTGTGACTCGGAGAATCTGAGCCCCCTCCAGGGATCATTTCCTTATCTATCACAAAGGGTAATAATAACCTGCCCACTTCCTCAAAGCTTCAACACAGAGTGGCCACATGACCCAGTCATTCCACTTCTAGGTGTTGACTTAAGAGAACTGAAAGCAGATGTCGACCAGTGCTCACCACAGCTTTATTCCTCCAAGGGAGCAAAAGTGCCCCGGCCTGCAGCCACCTGGCAATGTTGAGTGTGGTACATCCATACAGCTGACTGGGCTTCAGCAGCGAAAGGAGTAAGTTCTGATCCAGGTTATAATTTGATGAGCTTCAAACGTGTCTGCTAACAGGTTAGCCTGGCAGAGTAGGTCACAGGCCAGAAGGGTGCCGCTTATGGGGAAGGGTCAGAATTGGAAAATTTGTAAAGATAGATTGTAGGGGGGCTGGAGTGATAGCACAGTGGGTAGGGCATTTGCCTTGCATGCGGCTGACCCAGGTCCGATTCCTCCATCCCTTTCAGAGAGCCCGGCAAGCTGCTGAGAGTATCCCGCCCACATGGCAGAGCCTGGCAAGCTTCCCATGGCATATTCAATATGCCAAAAACAGTAATAATAAGTCTCACAATGGAGACGTTACTGGTGCCTGCTCGAGCAAATCGATGAACAATGGGAGGACAGTGCTACAGTGCTACAGATTGTAGGGGAAGGGGTGTCTGTAGGGAGAGGGAATGGCTGTTAATGGGAACATGAGTTTCCCCCTTTTTAGTTTGGTTTGGTTTCCATTTCAGTTCTATACCTGGTGGTGCTTATGAATCAGTCCCCGTGCTCTGGAGACCAGGCAGGCAGTGCTGGGGATCACCCCTCCACACCCCACCCTGTGTCCTGCATACAAAATGTGCACGCAGGCCATTGAGCCATCTCTCCATCCTGTGGGAATGGGATTTCTTTTGGAGTCGTGGAAATGTGCTGAAATCAGATAGCATGGCAATGAACATAAAACCTTGTGAATATACTAAAAACTACCAAATCATACATGTTATGATGCGAGGGCCACGGGGATAGTTCAAGGGTTAAGGTACTTGCTTTGCATGTAGCTGACCCTGGTTTGAATCCTGGCACTTCATATGCCCTCTGAGCCTCACCGGGAGTGATCTCTGAGCACAGAGCCAGGAGTAAACCCTGAATTTATTCAGGTTTTGGTCTAAAAGTAAATAAACAAATAAAAAGAATAGATGGTGAGGGGCAGTGTAGGGATATGACTCAAGTGGTTGACCATATATGAGAAGTCCTAGGTTTGATCCCTGCTCCCTGGTTCTTGTTACTGGGTGCCCCTCCCGCCCAACTAATAACTGTTATGGTCTGCGAATTCTTTCTCAGTGAAAAGAATACACTGCTCCATCTCATCGGGTTGTGGTGACATTTAAATGAGACCATTTCTTTTTTTTTTTTTTTTGCTTTTTGGGTCACACCCAGCAATGCTCAGGGGTTACTCCTGGCTCATGCACTCAGGAATTGCTCCTGGCAGTGCTCAGGGGACCATAAGGGATGCTGTTAATTGAACCTGTGTTGGCCATGTTGGCTGCGTGCAAGGCAAACGCCCTACCCGCTGTGCTATCGCTCCAGCCCCGAGACCATTTCTGGAGTAGAATTTTTGTGTGTGGGGGTGAGTGGGAGCATACCCACCGGTACTTAGGATTGACTCCTGGCTCTGTGCTCAGGGAGCACTACTGTTGGTGCTCTAGGGACCATATGGGATGCTGAGGTCAAACCCGGATGGGCCATATGTAAGGCGGGCACCCTCCCCACTGTCTTATTACTCCAGCCCCCTCACAGAGACCATTTCTGCACATCTTTTAGTCTAAAGCCCGCTGTACTGAGTGCTCATCAAATGGAAACTAATTCATGCTACTTATCAGACTCTGGCTATCATTATATCATTATGAGGCTAACTGGGAATTTCACTTAACCACTGTGGAACACCAGACTCCGCCCCTAAAACAGTGATAGTATTTTAATGACTTAATGTTTCTTAGCCACAGCCAGCAGTCACCCACTCTGGTTTACAAGTAAAGGGGGAATTTATTGGAAGGCAGCCATGGAGGAGGAAAGAAATGTTCTTGGGTCTATAGCAGTGGCATAGCAGGTAGGACGCTTGCCATGCACAATGCTGATCGGGGTTCGATTCCCGGTATTTCATATGATCCCCTGAGTAATCCCTGAGTGCAGACCCAGGAGTTAGCCCTGAGTGCTGCTGGGTGTGGCCCCCAAACAAACAAACAAAAGAGAACAAGAAAAGACCTGAAAGCCAGATTGTGAAGAGGCAAGTACTGAGGTGTGGAGTTTCTGAGGCAGTCCCTGGTCCCTGAAATCTGGGCTGGGGCTAACTCTCCCACAAAGACCACGTTGGGGCCTGTTGCAGGAGAGAACAGGAGCAAATCCTAGCCTATTTGATAGGATTGTTGTGAGGATAACATGAATTCATGTCTGACTTTTTAGTGCTCTCTAAATATTGCTATCATCTGTGTGTGTGTGTGTGTGTGTGTGTGTGTCTATGTGTGTGTGTGTGTTCAAGCTCTCCCCTGGGTGATGTTTGTGCTTTACCACTGAGCCACATCCCTGGCCCCCCTCATCACTCTGATTGACAGGGACCTGCGATTCTGATTGACAGGAATCTGATGATTCCACGCTATTCGATTTTTCTCCCCCTGCACAACGCTGCTCAAAGTTCGGACGCCTTAAGATCAGGACGGGCCTGGCTGGCGTCACTCACCAATTCCTGGGGCAGGGACAATGAAGCACTCGACTGAGAGTCCCACCAAAATGTTTGATTGGAGGTAACAGCCAAGGTCGGGTTCAGAAGAAAGGGGAGGGGAGCCAAACAGCCAGACCAGTCTGTTCTTCCTACAAGCTCCCCATTCCAAACTGCGAGGAGAATCAGAGGTAACAGCGCAGAGCTTCTGGCACGAGTGGGTCCCTCGTGGCTGGGACTCTTCCCAGGAGACAACTGCTGTCTGTCTGGGAACTCTGCAGTTTTCATTCTCACTGCAATAGAGGGCTGGGATGAATTGTACAAGGACTTGCATGCAGTAAGTCCAGGCATCTGGACTTAATCGGAGAAATAAGGAGGCGCGTCACCTGAAAGCCCTCCCTATGCCCCGACTTTCTGTGGATTATAATCCCAGTTCCCAGCACTGAAAACTCGGGCAATTTAACATCTCCAGACCTCAACATTCTGATGATTAAAAGGTGACCATATTTGGGCCGGAGCAATAGTACAGCAGGGAGGGTGTTTGCTTTGCATGTGCTGACCCTGGTTTGATCCTTGGCATCCCATATGGTCCCCCAACCACCACCAGGAATAATTCCTGCGTGCAGAGCCAGAATACCCCCTAAGCATTGCTGGGTATGACCCAAAAAGAAAAAAATTTAAAAATTAAAAATTAAAAAGGTGACCATATATAGGGGGAGTTTTTTGTTTGTTTGATTTTTTAAAATTTCCAGGGTTCAGGATGGAATCTAGGGCTTCACATATACAAGGCAAGGGCTCTACCACTGAACAATCTCCCTGGTCCTGTTCTTTTTCTTTAAAGAAAGCTACATTTTTGCTAACACCCAAGAATAGCTGAGGTAAATACCAGGAGGTTTATTCCATGGCTTGGAGGCCAGCTGCACATGCTAGGGGAAAAGGCAGCTCAGATAGAGAAGGGAGCACCAAATAAAGGG
>JAOXYA010480677.1:0-16380 GCA_028565675.1 Sorex palustris | reverse complement strand
CCCCCCATCCCCCCGTCCCACCCCGCCGCTGCGGCAGGGCATTCCCCCCTGATCTCTCTCTCTTCTTTTGGGTACCGCTTACACAAACTTTTAAAGTTTGAATTTGAAGCTTTTCTTTATGATGTTGTTTAGCCAATTTAAAGTTCAGTTTTAGGGCAGGTAAGCAAATTTTTAAATGTACTTCTTAAAATGTTTATTTTTACCATTTAGACTTCTCTATTAAATTTTACTGAAATACTTTCTTTTCTTGATAATATAAGCATCGAGGTTTAAAAATCCTGTTTCTCCTTTGAATACCTTAAAGAATGAGGTACATGTCCCAAAATTGGATATGGATAATTAAAGTACCATATCTTACCAATTACACTGTTATTTTTGTCTTATGTAAAGCTGGCTTTTTAAAAACTAAAAAATTGGGAATTAGTAGCAGTGCCATTATAAGTCAGCCAGTTAGCTATTGCACCATTATAGTAGTATACCTGATTTGTTAGCATTTAATGGATTATATAGTCATGTCTTCTAAATCTTTGGGGGAAGAACATTTACTTCTAATTTACTTAAAAGAAACCAAGACTAAAGAGGAAATGATATGCATAAATCAATACTCCAAGTCAAGTAGCTGTTATTAATTGTAAATAATTAGTGTATTCTAGAGCAAATTAAAAGTATTGGGTATTGTATTCTGTAATTTTATACTACTTTAGATTTTATATTCTACTATGATGTGTGAATATTATCTTGAAATATGACTTTATATGCAGATAACCATTGCTCATTAAGTTGCCATTTTAGAATCATTGAGTGGTTCTGCTGTTATTAATTTTTTTATTTTACCCTTAGAACTAGTTTGGGGCACTATATACAATGACCAAAATACGGAAACAACCCAAAGACCCACAAAAAAAATGACTGGATAAAGAAACGGTGGTATGTAGACAGAGTAGAATACTACTCAGCCGTAAGGAAAGATAAAGACATGTAATTTGCTGTAGCATGATGGAGCTGGAGAGGATTATGTGGAGTGAAATTGGTCCCAGGGTGAGGAACACTCTCAGAATGATCTCTCTCATATGTAGGATGTAAGAAAAACCTTGTAGTGGAACATCAGCTGCCCAATGATGATAGAAACAAAGGGCAGGAGAACTGTTCTTCAGCAGGCAGCTTGCCACTGGGGCAGGGGTGAGGGGGACAAATTAGGGGAGGGACCTTAGGGCAGTGGGGAAAGGGAAGTGCCTCCCTCAGAGCCGGCTGTGGTGGGGGTGCAGGAGGGAAAATGGGGACATTGTTAGGGGGTAGTGGGCATTGGTGAAGGGATTGGTGTTGGAACAATAAACACCTGAAACTCAGTCATAAATATCTCTGTAATTCACAATGATTTGATAAAAAGAAAAGAAATTTTCAAGGATGCTTTCTGCCATCTCCTTTTTCATTGTTATCGCCTCTCTGGTCATGATCCTGTCAAAGTAGTCCCTTTCTTTTGTGACGTTATCATTTTCTTTGCCTCACACGTAACAAGTCTGTTGCCAGAAACCAACAAATCACCAGCAGCTTGGCCGGCTTTAGCACTGTTTTTGAGGAGAGCTAGGCAAAACGGTCACTTGCATGGAGTTAGTTTTGGAAGTAATACTTTTGGTTCTACTACAATGAAAAGCTTATAGTTGTGCTTCCTCACTAAAAGGTGCTCCAGTTGGGGCTTCAGTGTGTGGGATAAAGCCCACATTTCCAAGCCTGGTGCACACAGTCTGGCCTTGCTTATTCACAGCCTCTTCCGTTCCCACCCTCCTTCCTGCCTACCCACTCTCAGTACTGGCAACCAGTTGCCATTGACCAAATGAGTTTGTTCTGTCATGCTTCTGTGCCTTTTCTCCATTTATTCACCTGACAACTCTTCCTCCTGATCCCACTACCCACTACGTGCGCGCACGCGCACTCACACACACACACACACACACTTTTGAGAGCCTTTTCAAGCATTATCTCTGGAATATTTATCTCTCTGAGACAGCTAGGGCCCCTCTGATCCCACCACACAGATACTTCTCTGAACACATGCCATGTCCCGCGTATTCTTTACCTGTAGCCCCATTAATTCTAACCTTAAGTGTGAGTGATTTCAAATATCAAGTCTTGTTTCTTCTTGGCAGATCCCCTAGACCCCTCCTTCCCAGTCGAGTTTGTAAGACATGGAGACATCATTCGACTGGAACACAAAGAGTAAGTGCATTTGCACTTTCACCTAGTTACATGGTTTTGGGCACCAAGGCAGGACTTGTTCTGAGCTGAAAATAAGCAGTAGGCATATTGTGCTATACTATCACTCCAGTTCCTAAAGTATTATTTTTAAAAGGCACAGAATAAATACAAGAAAAATTAAATCCTTTGTCCCTCATGATTCCTACTTCATTTTAAAGTTGGTGATGAGAGTAGAAAGAGTGGGAGAGAGAAGGTTTACCTCTCTTGGACACACAATTACAAATTCAAATTCTCTTCTCCCCATGCCTGCCTCGTTAGCCAGGTGGGCTAAGTGCTCCACGGCTCTCGTGCGTGCTGCCTCTCCCCACCTGATGCAGGTCCCCTTGCATCTACTCTCATTCTGCCTGGGGTGGATAGTCCTTCAATTCTCCACACATTTCTTCTGGGTAATTAAAGTTTGTGATGAGTTAGATTTAATAATTCAGATTATCATTCTTTGTTTTCTCAGTAAAAGAAGAACCATCACCCCTCTCTCTCTCTCTCTCTCTCTCTCTCTCTCTCTCTCTCTCTCTCTCTCTCTCTCTTCCAATGTAATGACACTTCTCTTTTTAACTTACAGAACCTCTCGGAACTTGCATAGTCACCGTCATGAGGCACCTTTAACCCGGAAACACTATCAGGTCACTGGCTATGGCATAGTAAGTAACCAACTGTAGTGCAAGCAGAATCTTAAGAATTGTAAGGCCTGGTTCAGGGCCACATGGCAGAACATATTTACCCCTGGTTATTGGAATGCTCCTAACAATTGTAAACTATAGAGAAACTCTTCATATTTAGGACCTTTGGAGCTAGGCATTCCCATGGGAAGAGTCTCCTCTGGAGTCTGTTCGTCTCTTTTTCTATCCACCCATAGTAACCTTGCAACTTTTATGTCTGACACTTAATGAATGCCGTATATGAGTACTAGTTGGGACTCTTAATGTCATTTTGAACATAGAAGCAATATGCTCTATTTTGTACAGCCCTCTTTCTGTTGTTTTTCTCACATTGTAACACTGCTGAGCCTCCGAACCTCTTCCTCTTCTTCTGGAAGTGAAAGTACAAATGTCCAAGGTAGTGGATGCAAATGGGTCTGATCATCCCTGTTGACTCAGGTGCAGGACTTGAGTTTGGTTTAAAGTCAGCTGTCTACATCTATACCTGCATCTATGTAGAACCTAAACTCTAGTTCTCTGAAGTGTAGATGGGACTTGAGAGTTAAGGAGTTGCTCTTCTTTTTGTGAATCTTCTTTTAGTGAAGTGCTAGAGCAGTGTCCATTTAGTGGTCTGTTTCTGTCACCTTTTGTTCCCATCTTGGAGGCCAGTTTAGTTTTCAGGACATGGTGCTAACTGAAAGAGTACCTATTTTGCCTTTCTGACGTGTTTCTCAATAGGCTTCTTATTTTTTTTTTCTTGATTTATGTGGCAGAATGGGACAGGAGACTCAAATGACTTTTGGCGAATTGAAGTTGTAAACAGAAAATTTGGCAACCGGATCAAAGTGCTGAGAAGTCGCATTCGCTTCATCCATCTGGTCACAGGTTGTGTCCTGAGCTCTTCAGGAAAGAGTCTGCCCAGGTGGTAAGTCTCCAGGGCTTGCTGCCCCAGGGGTGTCCTGGGAGTTTTCCTTTCCCTCATGTATGCTTCTCCTTCATAGCAGATTGAAGAAGAAGCATCAGGTGTTTTCTGCATCACCGAGCAAGGGTAGCTCTGGTATTCACTGTGTTCTTTTAGCTAAATGTTTGTACCTTCTGATGTGTGACCACTCTCTGGATCTGCTCTTTTGTTTTGGGGCAACACCTGGTGGTGTTCACTCCTGGTTCTGCACTCAGGGATCACTCCTGGAGATTCTAGAAGATCCTTTTGGGTGCTGGGGATCGAACCTTGCAGTTTGCAAGGCAAGCACCCTACCCACTGTACCATCTCTTTGGCCTCAGGATCTGTGCTCTTTAAAATGAAAATTCTGGGCCTGAATAGTGTGGTGCTAGGATGCTTGCCTTGTATGCAGCTGACCCTGGTTCGATCCCCAGCATGAGTGATCCCTGAGTGCAGAGCTAGGTAGTAAGCCCTGAGCACTGCCAGGTGTGGCCCAAAACCCAATAAATAAATAAAATGGGAATGCTGTGTTAGCGTGCTCCTGGGAGACCAGAGGACATTAAAGTGGGAGGTGAAAAACAGCCTGACCAGTGGGTGGAGGAGAGACAGATTCCATGTGTTCCAGGGGCAGTTGACACGCTCCTCTCTGGTGGGTTTCAGGTTCTCCAGGTGACCCCTGCGCCTCCTTTTCACAGGGGCTGGGAGCAGCTGGAAGTGACTTGCAGTCCGTACCTAAAGGAAACGCTCAACTCCGTCTGGAGTGTGGAGGACCATATCAACCCCAAGTGTGAGTGAAGCTTCGTCCCAAGCTGGCTGGGAAGGGGGATGGTTCACAGTAACTCCGGCCTCAGAGAACCGCGCCTGTATGGGCTCTGCTGCCACTTGATCTTACTGTTTAGCCACTCGCCTCTCTCTTCAGGAAGAATCCCTTGTCCAGTCAGACGGGTCACTCCTTTTTCTTCCCACCCATTCCCTTTTCAAGCTGCTTTCCCTGAGATGACCCACCACCTGCCTCAGGGCCACAGCTGGCCACAGCTGGCCACCTCTTCCCCCTCTCATTGCCTCTCCCTGCCTCTGACTCCTTCCTTTGCTGCCTTGGGCATAGGCGGGGCATAGGTCCCTCTGTCCCAGTCTCCCTCTGGCTGTTGTGCTGTCTACTGTTCCACAGGCCACTCCCACCCACATGCTCAGAGCCGCCTGGGACTTTCCCATGATGCTCCTCTGGGGCTGCCATTCTCACACCCAGCCAGTGCTTTCCCAGCCCCTGGTCGGATCCCTCTAGGACAGACAGGTGGTCTTCAAGCGCCAGGCCACAGACCACTGCCAGTCCACGGATGTAGAGAGGTTGAAAGTCACCAGTCTGCCACCTTGGTTCTAACTGCCAGTCCGTGGGTCACTGTCTCGGACTGTAAATGCCCGTCTGCAAGTGTGAAACAGCTGAAGAGTGCTGGTATAGACATTTCCATTTGACATCAACCTCAAGTCAGTGTGCCCATGGACTCCTCTGTCCCCTAAATTCTTCCCTGGAAGCCTCTGCTTGACTTCTCCTCTCTGCAACTTCCCACTTCATTCCTTTTACCTCTTCATTTAGCCAACAAGCCACTTACAATTAAACATCTCTTCACTGCGTATGCCAGAGGTGTATGTGGGGGTGGGGGTGGGGGGGGTGGCCAGGGGCTGTGTTGGCGAATGAGCTTCTCTGGTCCTTGTCCTCACGCACCTTCTGCCTAGCAGGGGAGCAGCTTTGAGCCGGAACTCAGCAAAGGGCAATGGTGCAGGAACTGTGGGACCCCAGCGGGCAGGACTCATGTCTGCTGCCGTAGTATTTCTTAATGCCTGATGAACGCTCAGAGCAGCTGGGCGCAGGATCAAGCGCCTGCCAAGCTTTGCACCTTTTCCCCACTCCTGCCCACTGACAGCCAGCTTTCTCAGAGGGCAGGGGTGTGGGTCCTGCAGACCCAGGGGAGAGACTGACAACAATGTTCTCCTCTGCCTTTTCTCTTCCCAGTGCCAAACATCAGCCTGGACGTACTGCAGCCGAGCTTTTCTGAGATCTTGCTGGAGTCTCACATGGTGATGATCCGGGTACTGCAGCCCCCCTCCCAGGAAGGGGCTTCCCATAGCGCTCTTGGTGGTCCCCAACTTTGGGTCATAAATTCGTCCTCAGGCTGTCGATCCACTGCCTCCCTGTGGAGGGCGGTGGAGGTGTCTTCACTTACTAGCTGACTCCGCAGTGGTGCTTCCGACCCACAGTGGCAGTGGAACTGCTGGTGATATTGATAACAGTGGTGACGGTGGGGCCAGGGAGCATTTACATAGCCCTGATGTGTCAGGCACTGGGCTAAGCTACACCATATTCTAACTTATTGTACAGATCTGTGGCCATGATTGTCCCCTGTTCATAAATGAGGGAGGTGAGGAACTGGCCCAGAGCCGCACAGGTAAATGTGAAAAGTGGATCCAGGGCTGCCGGCAAACTTCAGAGTCAGTGCTTGTGGCCAGTACCCTCTTGGCCTCCCCAATCCCTAGGAATTAAAGTGTCTGGCTAGAGCTAACAGGAGTCACTCATTCATCCGCCGCGTGGCTCTCGGAGCAGCCGCTCGAGTCGGCTGCTTCAAGGCATCGTGAGTTCCCAGCCGCCAGCCCACTCTCGTACATACACGGGCAGAAACACCGTGTTTCACCGTGGGAGATTCTTCCAAGATTTTCTAAGACTCACCACTTGTAGTCCCTTGTTGGTAGCTGACGTCAGTCGTAGTGTCAGAGGTTTAAGACAACTGACAGAAGAAATGTTCACATTGAGAAAATTTGACCCAGTTGTCACTTAAAATTGCCCCCTTGAGTCGGAGGAAATTGCTCCCCTGCAGAGCCAGGGCTGAGGAGGCGGCTGTGGCTTGTGGAAAGCCGGCATGCTGCAGGGTCACTGTGTGAGAATCCCGCGTGCTCACACGGGCTCTGCGGCACTTGCTCCCCCAGGGGCTTGCAGAGAGGGGTGCCAGTTGTCACTTGTCCCTCTGGCGGGCTGCTGTTGTCAAAGTGACCTTTTTGGGAAGTGATTTTGTAAGCAGTTCTCAATAAACAGGGTTGACTTCCTTCACCAGATTCCATTTAAAAAGTCCAGATGTGTCATTTCTCCGCCTCGGGAGGCAATGAGTTGACGTTCAGCAGTCTCTGGGTCACTTCTTCTCTGCTTCTCTGCATGTAGCTGTCACCATGATTTGATGGCAGAGCTCTTGCGAGTTAGGTGCCTGTCAGTCAAAATAGCATTCTAGATCTGGGTAGGACTGAAAGACGGAGTCTAAATATTTCTTTTATTTTTCCTTTCCTTTTCTGAGAGGCAGAGTTACAGTTGACGAGGGACATTGGGACCTTTCTTTAGCTGTTGTGGTGTCAGGGTGAGGAGAGTGGGCAGAACAGCAAGTCCAGATGACAGAAACTTCAGGGCAAGGACACTTCTGCAGCACGAGAGGCCAGAGTTGGAGTGTGGCTGGCTGTCGCAGCACAGAGAACACCAACCACACCGTGCCTGCTCTCTTTCTTCCATTTCTTGTATCTCTGGGAGTTGAATGCAGCCAGAGGGTGCCTTGGCTTGTTTCAGCTCTGGATCGAGCCCAAGTTGGGACAGAGCTGTGCTGGTTTGAAGGAATTGTTTTGTTTTGTTTGAGGGCCACACCCAGCGATGCTCCGGGGTTATTCCCAGCTCTGTGCTCAGGAATTACTTACTCCTGAGCATGTTTCAGGGACCATATGGCATGCTGGGGATCAAACCTGGGTTAGCTGCATACATGGCAAATGCCCTACTACCCCTCCAAACTCCCTACCCTCTGCACTATCACTCTGGCTCCATTGAAGGAACTGATCCTCTCCACCGTTGCTCCAGGACTCTAGAACACTCCATCCTTCATTCGGAGGCCTTTCAGGGGACTGTAGCTTTGGAGCTGTAAGAGAGACTTGGCCGCCATGTGGGGCAGGGAGGGTGTCAACAAAGAGCCGAGCCCCGCTGGGAGTCGCATTAGTGAGATGCTGAGTGCTGGCTCACCCTACCAGACTGTCTGCATCCTTTTGGTCTGGCTAGACTGTAGATTCTCAGCAGAGTGATTTTGCCCCCCAGGACTGTTTGGCAGTGTCTGGAGATGTTTTTGGCTGGCCCAACTGAAGGCCTGGGATACTGTTGGCATCTCATGAGTGCAGGCCAGGAATGCTAACAACCCTCTACCTCACCCCCGAGGCTGGTCTACTCTCTAGTGTCAGCTGTGCAAGGCTGGAAACCTTGGCCTCACGGCCCCTGTTCCCTCCCAGGAAAACACTCGTACCCTGTGTCATGAGGGGCAGCTGGCACCAGTGCTGATGGCTAGTGTTGGGAATCCCGGTCCCTGTCCTTCTCGTTGGAGCAGAGGTCAGGCGTGCCACATGGAGATAGCTTCTTGGATATCCTTGGTGAATGGATAGAAGGGATGAGTGTGGCGGCAGGGCTGAAGCGCCCCTTTCTCTAGCAGGGTGACGCCTGCTATTCCTAAGGAGCCCAGCACCCTCAGGAGTCACACTTGACTCACAGCAGCCGTGCTGCCGAAGTGTTCAGGGCTCTTCTCTGAACAGACTCAGGGGTTGGTGGTGGGCAGCGTGAAGAAAGGCTGAGAAACATTGGCCTAAAGTTATTTCTCAGTTCAGGAACTCACCAGGATTTCTGGGATTCTGTTCAAAGTCAAACTCTCCAGTGAAAAAATGTCTGTCTTGATGTTGTAACATTTCCCTCCTGCCCCAAAAATCCCTCTGTTGACACCTTATTGTGGGCCTGGAAGGAGGGGCTAGAGCCAGCCCCCAAAGGACGTAAATTTCTTCTCAGTGGTGCAGACTGGATGGTCTCTGGGGGGAAATGCACGGCTGCGGTTGGGAGATGGTTAGACTGAGGATGGACCCCGAGTTGTTCCCTGCAGGACACTTGGCCTCTGTCAGATACATGTGCCCCAGTGTCTGTGGGCCCTTGTTCACCCTTTCTTCTCTCCTGCAGGGGAACAACGGCCTCAAACCCAGGAATAACGAGTTCACGTCCAAACCCTGGCACTGGCCCATCAACTATCAGGTAGGGCAAGGCTGAGCCCCGCCCCAGAACACGGCACCGAGGAAGAGCCCCCAGAGATCAGGTGAAGTGGGTTGTCCAGGGAGGAAGCTAGACAGGCTGTTGGCTGAGCCCCGCCGTGCAGAGGGTCTGCGTGGAGGGCACTTGTGCGCCTCCTGCATGACCAGGGGAGGTGTCAGTGCCCCCTACTCCATGCCCGGGGTCAGTGGCATATGCTTTGCTTCTCAGGGCCTGCGCTTCTCGGGGAGCAACGACACAGACTTCCGGGTCTATCTGCTCGGCAACCCGGTGAGTGCCTGCCCGCTGGGCTGCTCCTGCTCGCCCCCCGAGCGCCAGCCTCATGCCCGTCTCCGCCCGCAGGTGGTGTGGTGGCTGAACCTGCTGAGCATCGGCCTCTACGTCCTCTCGGGGAGCACCTTGGCGGTGGCCGTGCAGAGAGGGGCACGGCTGCCTGCCGAGGTGGAAGGTCAGGTCCCTGGGGCTCCTCCTGCCCCACACTAGTCCCTTCACCTTTGAGAAACTCTTGAGTCACCGGTGGTCATGCTGGACACAGATGTGACCGCAGCCTGCCTGGAGGGCATTTCCCCCCATTTTATAGATTAGGAAGCCATGGTACAAGAGGGGTCAAGAACGTATCATGGGGCTCGAGGTCCCTAGTCACAGAGCTGGGGTACAGCCTGGCGCAGGGTCTCAGCAAAGCTGTGTCCCCGTCACGTACCAGTCTGTGTCCTCACACAGGCCTCTGTGCCTCTGCAGCTCTAACCCACATCTCCCTCCCTCCTGCATCCTTCCCCATGGCCCGCCTCCTCTCCGCCATGACTGCTGCCGCACAGCCAGGGGACACGGGAGGTGTGGAGGGGGGTGCGCTAGACCCTGATCTCGGCAGAGGCGGGCTGGCTTCCTCAGGTGTGTGCAGGGAATGGTCAGGGCTCCAGTGCCCAGTTGCTCTGTCTCCTTCCCAGCTGCCCTGGGATCGCTGGGCTGGGCCCAGAGGAGGGAGGGGGGCTGGAGAAGGGGTCGCCCTGGTGGCCTCGAGCTGAGGCTCCCTGTGCCTGCCCAGGGCTGTCCCGGGTGCTGTTGCGCGGCGGTGGCCAGCTCCTGCTCGGCTGGGGGCTGCATTACTTCCCCTTCTTCCTGATGGGCCGCATCCTCTACTTCCACCACTACTTCCCAGCCATGCTCTTCTCCAGCATGCTGACAGGTCAGTGCCTGCGCGCAGACATGGGGCCTGCTGCTGTCCTCGCCCCGTGCCCAGGGCTGCCTGGTGGGTGCTAGAGGCCGCTTCTCTCCCCAGGCCTCCTGTGGGACACTCTCCTGCGCCTCTGCGCCTGGACCCTGGCCTCCTGGCTCCCCTCTCAGGCCGTCCACATGGCAGGCCTCACAGGCCTCCTCCTGGGAACTGCCTACAGGTGAGCTCCCCCTGCTCGGCATGCATGCGGGGCCCAGCCAGGCCTTTGTCTGGGAGGCGTGAACGTCCTGGGGTACTTTCCACACGTTGGATGGAGAGCCCCAGAATCCTCATTCAAGTGGGCCAGGCCTGGCTCTGAGTCCCAGTTCCTGGAACTCCCCAGGCGATCCCAGTGTGCAGCTGCCCAGGACTTGGTTCCCACGCAGAAGGGCTCCTTTCCTCAGCCACCGGGTCTCCTGCCCGAACAGTACGGTGGGGTTGAGTGTGGGGACACAGGGGTGGTCTTTCTTCCAGACTCACTAGCCGTTCTGCCCCCACCTGCCTGCCTGTCTCACAGCTGCTCCAAGGATCACTGGCCTTTTGAGGCCTGGGGTGGTAGGGCATGGGTAGAGGTGGGCATGGGGCCACAGCGCAGACCAGACCCCCAGACATTTCTCTCCCGGCCTCTGGGCAAGAGTGGGTTCGTGGGCATCCTCTGAGCCCTCAGGCTGCCTGGGTGTGCAGGTGTGCTGAGCTCCTGCGGAAGAGGTTGTTTTGGGGGTCTGTAGGCAGTGTTTGGGGCATCCCTTCTAAGTGCCCACTGGATGCCAACTGCCCACCCTGGACTCTCTCTCGCAGCTTCTACCTCTTCCACCCTCTGGCCTACGGAATGATTGGTCCCCCCGCCCAGGACCCGCGAAGTCCCATGGCAGGACTCAGGTGGCTGGATTCATGGGACTTTTGAGGCCACTGCAAGGATTCTAGCTTGAGTGCCAGGACTTCCCGGGGCAGCCAGCTGTGGGGCCTGTCCCTGGACTGCCCCAGCTCTGAAGGACGCTGCCCGAGGAGCCAGTGGATTCCTGCTGCCGTCCAGGACCCTCTGGTGTACCCCAGCAGCCAGCCTGCTGGCAGCGGGCATGAGGCTCTGTGCCCGATCCCGGCTGCAGGCAGCTCAGCAGAGGACCCCTGAGGAGGCACGTTCCCCTGTGTGACATGCAGAGGGAGTGCCAGAGGGTGGCCTGGAATGAGTGCGTGTGTGTGTGTGTGTGTGTGTTGTGTGTGTGTGTGTGTGTGTATGTGTGTGTGTGTGTGTGTGTGTAAGTAATGTCGGCCACGCCTCAGGTCAGCTGCATCTTATAAACTCCAAGAAATAGTTCTGGGCTGCAGTGATATTTTCTGGTATTCCTTCACACTGGATTTGTAAGATCCGTTACAGATTCTCTCCCCTCCGAGAGGGCTGAGAGCGTGGAGCACAGCTGATGACACCTCGAAGGGGCCAAGTAGAGTGGCAGAGCCATGGGGCTCCTTCCACAAGCAGCGCCCTCTGGCGGGCAGGCCCTGGAGTGCTGAGCAGGCACCACGCAAGCCTTCGTCTTGAGCCCCTGTTCCCAGTCTCGGAGAATGAGGCACCTGACGGTCGCCAGGCCCTGTGCCTGAGGCGGCTCCTCTGCCCAGCTCTGCCCTGTGCATCCCTCCTGACCTGGAAGGCCAGGAGAATGTCCCATCACTGGCAGAGCCGAGGGTGCGAAACAGCACAGAGCCATGTGGTGCTGGACCTGGGGTGCTGATGGGGCTGATACTCTGTCACCTCCTGATGGTCCCCATTTTTACTTCCCTCATGCTGAGCCCCCTCCCCAGTCCAATCATTTCATTTCTCTTTTATGTCTCACATTTCACGAAACTGGCTTTCCCCAAGGACCCCAAGCACCTAGAACCACATCACCACTCCTCTTTCCCACTTGAAGTCCAGGCAAGAGGCCCAGAGCTCTTCCTCTCACTTCTTCCCCAAATGAAAGGGGTCAGACTGGAAGTAGCCCAAGGCCAGCTTGCTGCCTGCCCCCTGCTTCTGGTGTCTGACAAGCCCCTTTGTCTCATGTACCAATGGAACTGTCACATGGTCTGCCCTCCGAGCCCCCTCCAGCTCAGGGTCAGCGCCCGCCCTTCAGAGCATCTTCGAAGGCTGTTGCCATGGAGACTGGAATTGGTCCCAGGGACAGTCTGTGAAACCTAGTGGGTGGCAGGGAAGGAAGCTTCTGGCCCTACTTGGGCCATCAGACCTACTGTCATTAATGCTAATGAAGGAAATGCAGCGACAAGTTTGCTAATTAGATCTGGGGCCCGATGACCTCCCTTCTCCCAGGCCACAGCCCCGGGGGTTTCCCCCCAGGAAGCCCAGTCTTGGTGCTGGGCTTAATTGCATTTAAGGAAGGACAGGGGGTGCAAGGTGGAGTACTTGCTTCCTCCCCACAAGTGCAGTGTTGTCTCCTGGCTGCAGGGCAGCCATCTGGGTGAGCTGTCCGGGAGGTGACAGGCAGAATTCTGTGCTGCAATCTCAGCAAAGAATCCCCAAAGATGCAAGGGAGCAGGTGTCCCCTAATAGGAACTTGCTAAAAAGGAGGTGCAGGGAAGGAGCAGAGGAGTGAAGGCGAAAGTGCAGGCAGCTTCCTGCTCGTTCCCCACCCCAGCTTTGGTCACCACAGGCCCAAGATTCCTCCGTCTCCCCACTGCTGTCCAACAGTGGGCGGAGAATCTGCCTGCTCCCACCTCCTCCTCCTTGACCAGACTGGCAGACACTTGTCTTGGGCAGAGAAGCGCCCATGTGGGATAATGCAGCGTCAGGCCCTGGAGTGGGAAGATGCTGGGGAGGGCAGAGGGGCGAATGTCACATGCCCCACACACCAGCCTGTGGAGAAAGAAGACATTTTCTAGTTAGCCCAACTTCCAACCAACTTCTTGAGCCATGTTTTCTATTAAAATTTAAAATTCATTAAAATTTTCTATTAAACTTTTTTTCCAGACACAATCAGAAGCCGTTTACTTTTATAATAAATAACTTCTTTTGAACGCCATGTTGTTGCTGTAGTTCATTGAATCTGACACTCTGGCTGGAGGAGCAAAGGGGTGCTGGAGAGTACCTGCCTAAGGCTGGTGTAAGTCCCGCAGAGACCCTGGGCAGGGAGGGCGAGCTCCATCCTTTGGACTGCCCGCCCATGGGCAAGGTGAATGTTTAGGTCAGTTACTGATCGGATTTACTTAAACATCCTACAGTAGGCAGGACTCTGGACTCATTTTCTTCTCTTAGTGGCCCATACACTGTAGTCTCTGTGCAGCTTGAGGCTGTCAGTGGGGGGTCAGCATCAGGAAGGTGTGAGGGTCTGTAGGAGGTAAGAGCTGGCATTACATGTTGGATAGGTAGGTGCCAGTAGGTGCCCGCATCTATCCGTGCTCTGGATTGCAGATCTCTCAGACGCATGCCAGGCTGTCTCCTGCTTCAGTCCAGAGCTCCCAAAAGAGAGAAATTGAATACACTGAACTCCTGAGTCCTTGGAAGAGAGAAGCCGGCTTAGGCAACTCACTGGGCTCCTTGCGAGAGGAAATAAGAGTTCTGCTGGGACCGTGGGCTTGATTCAGAGCTAGACATTCTAAAAGGCAAGGGTTCCACCTTCCACTGGGCTGGGCAGGAGGCCTGTTCATTGCTGACGGCCTGGGGCCAGGGGGATGGCTCGAAAGGCCAGACCACAAACCACATGTTCCTCATCCCTGCTGAGCACTGACAGGAGTCGCTGTGTGTGTCCCAAAAACTCTAAAAATATAAATAAGCTCTTGAGCCTTGGCAACGGCTCAACAGACTGGAACACAGACTCTGCATGCAGGAGCCCCATATTCAAGTGCCACTTGGTTCCCTGGCACTGCTGGGAATTACCCCCAAGCACAGACCAGAAATAGCTCCCTAAACTCTGTTTACATGTGGCTCCAAAAACGAAGATGACAGATGGATCAGCAACACCCATCCACCTTGTATCCTTGGAACCAAAGGTGGGGGGTTCTGAGTTGCCTAAAGACCACACCACCTAACACCCCCATCCCCCACCCCCACCACCTTTTCTATACCAAGGAAACTAGAGAGAAAAGACTCCATGGGCTGAGGGGGTAGGCCCAGAGAAGCCAAAGGAGTGCAAAGTAAATGAAAGCTGCACCTCTAAACGGAACAGGTAGCTGTTAGGCTTGGGGGGGGGGGGGTTAGGGGTCATTTACAGGTGAGTAATTGCCTGTCCCAGTGGCAAGTATGTTTCCTGGCATCTGAACTTATATTTAAAAACATCCGTAGGGGAGCTGAAGCAATAGCAAAGCGGATAGGGCATTTGCCTTGCACGTGGCCGACCCAGGTTCAATTCCCAGCATCCCATATGGTCCCCTGAGCACCGCCAGGAGTAATTCCTGAGTGCAAAGCCAGGAGTAACCCCTGTGCATTGCCGGGTGTGACCCAAAAAGCAGGAAAAAAAAAATGAAAGAAGCTTCCATATTGAAAGTGGGAGATATTGCTATTTCCAGAATGCTTGCTTATAAAAAAATGCTTTCTCCCCATAGTTTTAGGGTGTGGGAAGTTTGTCTAAAGGCTTGGAATGGGAGGTCGGAGGAGGAGAAGGAGGAACAGCTGTTTTGAGTTAACCTAGAAGTATGTTCATGACAGCACGGGAGTCAGAGAGATGCTTTGGTTTAACCTACTGGTCAGAGTAATGTCCTAAATAGCTAAATGAAAACAATTATTCAAGGCCTGCGATAATAGACGTGAGGAGGGAGATTTGGAAGATGGCATTGATGAATGAGGTATCTGTAGCACAGAACCATCCTCCCCCAAGTTTCAGGCCTGGCAGGAATCGGAAGTAGGCAATGGTGCAGATAAAACGGGGTGCTGAAAAAAACATCCAGGGTAACCAGCTAACAAAACCCCCTGGGTTTTCCAGAGGGGGTTTCAGAGAAAGTTGTTAACTTGAACAGTCAGTGGGCCGTGACAGCAACAAGTGGGGAGAGTTAGGAATAGTAGGGAATGCTCTCAGCCTGAGTATAATGATAAACACAAACAGTATGGTTATTATGAAAGTTACAAGCCTCAGGGACCCTGAGAAATAAAAGCACTGTCGTTTTATTTTCGCAGAGGTTCCTAGAAGGGGGTCAGGAGGTTGTGGCAGAACCCGCCAATTTCTTATCTCAGTGTCTCTAGGTCAGCCCGATGCCCCTGACAAAGAGAGCTCTAGCCTCTTTGCAGGGAGACTGGTGCCTGCTGGGAACAGCCAGGAATGTAGAGGAAGATTCCTGGCATTAACCTCCCCAGGAGAGGTAAGAAATTAGCACCAAGTTCTCCCCATCCCCATATCCTGCTTGTCTGTCACCCCCATGCTTACAACTCATAGGCCCTAACACGCCCTTCACACTTCCAACTAACTAGGGACCTATATCTCAAGTGCAAAGGGACCAAGACTGAACTGTTTCTATCTTCCAAGTGGAAGAGTATATGAGAAACACAAACTGAACCCAAATCTCCTCTCACCAGAAAGTTGGCCCATTTCAGCATCACCTTCTTCCAAGCAAGTTCACAAGCAACAGTCACATTTAAAACTTGGAGACACATCTAGCCCCCCATAAGAGTTCCATGCCACAGCATCTAGTTTATGCTGTAGAATCCGTGAATTTCAAATTCATCATTATTATGTTTCTCCAATTGGGATTTCATGGCTACCAACTACAGGAAGTATATAAATAACTCCTAGACCCAACTTCCTAAACTCCTAAACTTGGCCCTGCACACTTATTTCCGGTTTCCTATGCATGACCTCTGCCTGGATAGTCCATAACCTTTCAACTCTTTGGCTAAATTTCCCTTTCAATGCAGGTCTGTTGTCACCTGCTCTGCCAGGAGAGTTCTTTATTTTTTTAAAATTTTTATTAGTGAAACACCATGAGGTACAGTTGTAAACTTACAAATTTTTGTGTTTGGGTTTCAGTTATACAATGATCAAGTACCCATCCCTCCACCAGTGCTCATTTTCCACCACCACGGGTTCCAGTATCCCTCCCACCCCCCATCCCTCCATACAAATCGGCCTCTGTGGCAGGGTATTCCCTTATGTTCTATCTCTCCTTTTGGGTGTTGTGGTTTGGATAAGAGGCATTGAGAGGCAATCATGTTTGGTCTATAGTCTACTTTCAGCATGATTCTCCCATCCTGGGAGGATCCTCCCCCCACTCTTTATTTGGTGCTCCCTTCTCTAGCTGAGCTCCCTTTTCCCCTAGCATGGGTGGCTGGCCT
>JAOXYA010480649.1:0-16383 GCA_028565675.1 Sorex palustris | reverse complement strand
ACAGGGTCCTCTGAACATTGCCAGAAGTGGTACAGAAATAAACTCTGAAATATTAATAAAAAACTAGAGTGTTAGGAAATATGAAGCCAGCTTCCATAGTTTTCAGCCAAACTGGTTATTTTAAACTCTGCATTGAATTATAAAAAAATTTTGTCACTGACTTGGAGCCCAATTTTGTTTTCTAGAATACAACTAATAAAATATAAGAAGCACTACATACGTTCAAGAAAGTATGCTTCATTTTAAATACATTAGCTTTTAGCATTATTCTTCAATAAACCATTCCAAACCCCAGTATTGGAATGGATTTTTATCCCTCTGGAGTTATAACCACTTTTTGAGTCTCACTGGAATATATAGAATGCTTTATATGACTAAGCCACTAAGCTCAGACTAGCACAAACAAGTTTCTATTGACAAAAAGCATTTTGGGGAAATGTTTTAATAGTTTAATATATCAGAGTGAAAGACAAGAAACAAGAGCAGATTTAAAAAAAATCTATCTATGTATATTTAGAGAACACACTTAACTAAAATGGTATTCTTAGACAATAATGGTGTAATGATTATTTGTTGAAACGTTAAACCTCAGAAAATAAGTTCATACAATATCACAATATCAACTTTTCCTTTTTCCTTTCCATGGTAAACTTTCCTTAGAAGAGAGAGCAAAGGAATGATTTAGGAAAGAGAAAAAGTATTGAAACATTATCTGCAGCAAACAATGCCATTGTTTCCTTATAAAATGGAAATAGATGTTTGAGGGACAAACAGACATTAATTCACACTTAGAATCATTGTTTTCATTTTATAAAACTGGAGAGTACAAAGTTCCCTAATGTTCTAAAATGGCACAAAGAGATTTTCCATGATTTTATAACTTTCTGCCCTTGGCCTTTTTTCCTTTTATCTGAGAATTGATTCTTTATTTTTCATCTCTGTTTGGCTTAAAAATACAGTCTCAGAGTCTTAAGCATATCTCTTTGTTTTCTGATAGTTCAGTCTGAGAGAAACCTGGGTAAACGGACAAGAGAATGAGTAGAAATGACATGTCAAAAGCATGATTTTGAGAGAGGAAGCTGGTCTGCTGAGTAGCCTGAAGTTGAATGTCTCTAATAGTGCACTGTTGCCTGCAGCCCTGGTATGTTGTTGTGGTGTAGACAATAAATTAGGGTCAGGTTTGAAGGGACTTGTGTCCCGTGTTGGTGTATTTGAATTGTATCCTTAAGGAAAGCTAAACTTTGAAAGAATTATGAAATTCAGTAAATTTGAGGAAAGGTTGTGTAAGCAAAAGATTTCTTCCCTTATATATATCTGCCAAGCAAACACAATCTAACCTATTAGCTATAGATAGAATTTTTCAGTGGTAAACCAGACATCTATACTAGTGTCGCCTTAGGGTTCACTGCTGTGCTGCTAAGCATAAGAAAGGAGAAAAACTGTAGTTTTCCTTATTCACTGAAAAAAAAAAAGGTGAAGAAGCTGCTTTCATGGGTGGGTTTGTAGTGTAGTGTTATTTTAGGGAAGCCCCTCTATGACTTTATTTTTAAATTAATTAATTAATTAATTAATTTTTGTGCCACACCTGACAATACACAGTGGTTACTCCTGGCTCATGCACTCAGGAATTATTCCTGACCGTACTCAGGGGACCATATGGGATGCTGGGAATCAAACCCAGATCGGCCACGTGCAAGGAAAACACCCTAACCGCTGTGCTATTGCTCCAGCTCTGTTCCCTTTTATTACTTTAGACCAAGATTTCTTGAACTTTTCCCACTCATGACCCCTTTTCACCCACAGAATTTCTATAAGACCCAGATGATTTGGTATATAATATAAACACATTCATCCAACATTTAATAATCAAAAATCATAAAGAAATTATTTTCAAATACTGGAGAGCCCGGCAAGCTATTGAGAGTATCTGGCCCGCGCAGCAAAGCCTGGCAAGCGATTCGTGACGTATTCGATATGCCAAACACAGTAACAAGTCTCACAATGTTACTGGGCCCGCTTGAGCAAATCGATGAACAATGGGAGGACAGTGACGACGACAGTGAGTATTATGACTGGCTTTATGCCAACTTGTTTAGAGTATAGAGGAAATGGGAGGTTCCCATTCAGAGCAAAGCAGTGAAACTCGATAATGAAGAAGCGGGCGAGCTGAAAGAGGGATGGTATAAAATAATTTGAATATGTAGTTAAATATAATCCTATGAAAACTTAGCCTCTAAAGTCTTCCCTTATGATTTTTAACATCCTCTTAGTGTGTAATACTCTAAATATATTACACAGAAGAGATATCATGACTCATGCCCCAGGACATGAGAACTCTTGAGACCCAAACAAAGCCTCATGGGAGGGGAAATTACAGACCAGTCTGTCATAAACATAGGCCAAAAAATTTCACAATTTTTTTGGTAACTTTAGGTCAGAGCTACCCATCTGTACCGTCCTGTTGGTATTGATATTTATTATGTGTCTGGCCCAATGGCATCAGCGTCATTGGCAGTCTCAGTTCAGCATGCGAAGATGAGTCGCTGTTTCCAGTATGTGCAGTGCACGGCTGCAAGAGCAGAAGAGGCATTTGTTAACCTCACTCAGGACAGCACCTGGTGTGAAGAGAAACACCCTCAAGTCTACCTCAAGTCCACAAGGCAGTTGCAGACAAAGTTTTGCTCCCACTGGCGGGCAGAGGGTTGGATTGGCCCCCACAGCCACAGCACTGCCTGGGCCAGCTGGGGCAGAAGGCAGAGGACACCAGAGCAGCACATGCCCTGCCCGAGGCCCCACTGGCTGCACCTGTCCCAGGAACACTGTCCGTGGTGGTAACCAGGGCCGGGCAGTTGCTGTATAATCAGGTGAGGTTATTTCACATTGAAGACAGACTCCCAGTGTAAGTTCTGACATCTGTAGGATAACATATCAAAATGTGAGCTTTCCATTCATAATTACCGATTCATCAGATATTACAATTATATTTTGGAAAATGAGCTATTATGTGTTACTGAAATCACCTTAACTATTTTCAGTGTGACTACTTAGAAAGTAGAATAGTAACCATGGCCATACATTGTGTTTGCAATCCAGAATTTGGGCTAGTGTGAAAAAAATCTCTGAAACCTGAAAAATATGACAAGATTAACGTGTTTAGTGAGGTTCCTGTTGGTAAGGTTGAGATAGAGGAATAACTAGTATTCCTATGTATGAGACTCCTCTAATCTTAAAAAAATGCCATTCAATGTAGCATTAAAAATAAATATTTCTGTAAATCTGAGTGAATATTTATATTCTACAAGGAAACTATAAAATATTGTTGAGAGATATAATGGGAGAGATAGATATTTAGGGTTTCAGTACTTGGTAATGTCCATTCTATCAGAATTAATTCAGTGCAATTTCAACAAATATCCCAGTAATCATTTTTAGTAGAGAGAAACAAGCACATGCTAAAGTGTACATGGACATGCAAAATAGAATAGGCAAAATTAAACTTAGAATAACTTAAATAAATCAATAAAAGCAGAATATGACTCTTAAGCTACTGGATTTTAGAATTTAAACAACTATAGTAATCAACACGGTATGGAATTTACATAAGTATAGATATTTGGGCTAAGGCAATACAACAGATTATCCAGAAATCCTTCCACACATGAATGGTTAATTTATTTGAGGCTGTGTTTTCAACTAAAGTACAAAATTTTCAATAATAGCTGTTGAAAATTAATAGTCATGTGCAAAAACAAATTTCTACCAAAGTACATGCAATCTGCAAGCATGAACTCAAAATGGATTACACCCTTGAGAGTTCTGCTAACTGTAGAAGAATACATGCGATGTGGTTTTGGTACTTTTTTTTTTAAGTAAAAGATATTTTGTTTGCAGGTTTTTAGGAAGGGGAAGGAGGGAGAGAAAGTGAAAGAGAGTAATGTGCTCGAGAGAGCCCGGGTCTCTCCAAGGGCGGAGAAGCCCCTCCACACATCCCAGCATTAGACATGAAAGCAGGAAAGTCCACATCTCAACATGGGAGATGCAGGCAATGCATGTGGGCACAAGAAGCACATGAACTCGGGCAGCATATGCTTCCGGTTTGGGTACTACGGAATTGGAAAATTATTTCTTGAAGATACAGCAACCGTTGTCACCCACTAAAGAAAATGAAAAGTTTCCAATAGGATTTGATCAACATTTAAGGCATGTGACTCTTAAATGGAACAATTATGGAAATAAAAAGGCAATTCACAACCTGTGAGAAGGTGTCCAACAGACCTGACTTTGGAGCTTGCTGAGGTAGAGACAGGCTCTTCCATTTCAGCTGAGAAGATCAATTGTGAGGTTGAGTAGCTCCGGGAGAATTTTCACTTAGCTTATCATTGATCCCGCAGCTCACGAGAGATGGAAACACAGAAATGTTCACCCCAAACCAGAGGTACAGCAGACACCTCTCGTTCTTTCTTCCTTCTTCCCTCTCTTGATAGAAGATAAAGAAAATTAGAGATATTTAGAGATATTCTTAGAGAATGGCAGTATTTATAATATAAATAAAGAGATGATTCTTTAACTAAAAATTTATTGCCGGCTTTTTAAAAGATTGGCGTATCTGTTACCGGATTCTTGAAAGTTAATATCTGTAAAATTCTATTTTTAAAAAACTTGTTTTCCCTCACTTGTATGCACACTTAAAATACCTAGGTCACTAAACTTTAATTTCTTCAGTGTTTCGTTATTCGGAAAATTACTCTGATTACCATTTTATCTCCTGACAGGGGATATAGATAAAAGATTAAGCAGTCTTAGAAACATAAAAACACATTTAGTACTCTAAGAATTGAAGTCAGGAAATGGTTTCATCATACTAAAATTAAAACTCATCAAACTTTGCTTTATCACATTGGCTTAGATATAGAACTGTAGACCAGGGGACAAGAAAATGAATTCGATCAAGCCTTAAGTGGTGGAGCAGAAGTAAAAGACAGTGGAGATGGGGCCAGCTGGGAGGGCGGGCGCACATTCATGCAGGCAGAAGACCTGGTTCCTTCTTCCAGTTAGCCAGGAAGGGGCATTAGCTCTCAAGTCCCTTGAGGCCTGAGCCCCTAATTCTGAGAGGCTGTTGCAATCTTAAAGTAAAACAAAGCATAATGAGCGTGGGGTGCAGTATTTCATAATATGTTTTTTAAAAAGGATGAAATAGCACCCAGAGTGATAATATAGTGGGGAGATCACATTCTTTCATGTGGGTTTGATTCCTGATACCACATGAACTCCCCCCCCCCCCCAGCTCTGTCAGGAGGTAGCCCTGAGCAACACTGGGTATGGCACAAAACCCAAACGAAAATTTAAAATAAAAAGAATGAAATAAAATAAAAGAGAGAAATTAACTGTGTAACGGAAAATAGTAGACTCCTAGTTTATTGCCAATAAAACTCCAGAGTCTGGATTACACTCTTAACGAAGCAAAACCTGAAAGTTGTCATAAAAATGGAGGAACAATTCTGTTTTCCTGAAAAAAAAAATAATCTGAAGGGATCTCTTAGATAAGAAATAAAAAAATACTATTTCTGAAGACTGAAGAGGAAAGATGGCAGAGAAAGGGCTTCTCTTCTCTTCACTTCTAGGTGACTCCTCTGAAATGCAGTGAGGGAGTCCCACGGGTAAACGAGTCTCCGTGTGTGATTCAGTGAAATAGTCAGGGGGAGTTAACTTGGCATAGCTGATGCGCAGAGAGCAAAACCACTTGGTCTCAGAAGCGTCCAGCTGAGTGAAGAGAAAGTTGCAGAATACGGTGGTGACACAGGTGGCGTCCTGGCTACAGCCTCGCTGAGCTCTGTGCCCTGTACGGGCCTCTGTGGCAGTGTCCTCCACCCACAGGCACCCCCAGCTTATCACCATTGTCCCCCAGGTTTGTCTCTGCAGCCCCATCACCCCACAGCCTCGTTGTTTATCCTCATGAAAAAAAATATTGTTTTGCTGCCTGTGTGCTGTGTTACTAGTTTTAAAGAGAAGTGTTCTATTTTGGGGGGGGGAGGGGTGCTTTTAAAACGGTCCAACACTATGCAAATGTCAGGAAGTGGAACGCTGAGTGGTGGTGAGATCTGCCGGGGGTGGGTGCCAGGGGAGAAAGCCCACCCAAACGGGAGCCGTTGAGAAGGAGCTCAAAGGGCATCACGATGTGTGCCTGGAAGAAGCATCGGTGGGAGTGATCTGTGACCTGCCTCGGAAGGTGCCATGAAGTGGCCTCCAGTGGTCTCTGCCCCCCACCATCCCACTCCCATTGCTTTTCTGCAAGTGCCGACTGGTCAGGGTTCAGCTGCACACTCGGGAGTGCCCGCTGGGTCTGCCTTCTCTTGGAAATCTCCATGCTCTTGGGTTTTGCCTATCACTTCAGCCCCCTACTTGGCGTAACTGGAAGTACATCTGGTCCCTGACGTCTTTGCTCACTTGTAGAATCTCCCACCCCACAGCGGTGCTGGAGGTCAGCACTGGGAGGAGTTTGAGTGGTCTGGGGAGTCTGTGCCTGTTTCAGCCCTTACCAAAAACAAATGTCTTTCTGAGGCTGCCTTTTTGCTGTTGCTTCTGCGTTTTTGTGTCTTTTGTCAATACATTCCCTGCTTAAAGTGGTCCCCCAGGGTGAAGCAGCAGTGCTGTTTACTCTTCCTAAAGTGAGAAGGTTGAGGCATTGGAAGCAATCAGCCCCGGGGGAGATGAACGTCCTCTGGGCAGGACTACAGGTCTAGGCACTTTGGGTCTACACTGATGAGTCAGTAGCGTCCATTGAACCCAAGTGCATTAAATCAAGGCTGTGTATTGATATAATGATGAAAATGTTGTGAATGGCGGAAGGTTAAATCTCACAGTCCACTATTCACTGATTCAGTGTGTGCTGATTCCATACTCCCTGATTCATGCCTGTTGATGGAGAATCTGCTGATTCAGTGGTCACTGATTAGGAGTTGCTGATTCAACAGTCCCTACTTCTGTGCGGGCTGTTGAGGGTTTGCTGACTAGCATTTGCTGATTCATTGTTGGCTGTTCAAGTATGTGCTGAGTCAGTGCTGGTTGACTGTTTGCCGACCCAGTGTTAGCTCTTTAAGTATTTGCTTACTCAGTGTTGGCTGTTTGAGTGTTTGCTGATCCAGTGTTTATTGATTCAGGGTTATCTTATTCCACATCGACTGATTCAGTGTTGAGTAATTGAGTATGCACTGATTCACTAAGCGTTGATCCAGTGTTGACTCTTTGCTGATTCAGCATTAATTGATTCTGTACTGGCCGCTTCCATGGTCGATTAATTCACTGTTTGCAGATGCAGTATTTGCTGATTCAGCATTCAGTGATCTCTCGTTGGCTGACTCAGCAGTCACCGAGTCAGCATTGGCTGGCCTGGAGCCTGTTAGTTCAGTGTCCTTGATGAGAAGCAAACACAGATCGTCTGGAGAGAGACTGTCCACGCATCCGTGCCTTGGAAGGTGCGGCTGGAACAGACTCGGTGCAGAGGAGAGCGAGCCCGTGATGTCTGCGGCCCCCACCTCTTTTCTGCCTCTCCTTGCCTATGTCCATGTCTGACATTGTAGGAATAAACTGGGCTGACCCTGCTCTTTCTGGGAACTGTATTTTGGTCCTTTGCTTTCTCAGACCTTTCCTGAAATGTCACAGACTGGCTCTATTATTAGAAAACCAGAAAAACAGGTCTAGGTGGTGGTGGTGGTGGGGGGGGATTAGGATTCTGAAACAAAGGCCCTTAAGGCAAAGTCTCCAAAAGTGGGGCCTGATGCAGAAGCCCTCCTCCCTCTCCCCCCCCCCCCAGCAGTGAGGTTGTTCCCGAAGCTCTTATAGACCCCTGAAGCCTGAAGGTGTGTGTGAAGACCAGAGGGTGACATCCCATGTGCATGGCGGGGTCCAGAAGGAGCAGCTGCTTCTTGCAGAGATGGTGCCGAGAAGCCCTTGGTTTCTGTCTGTTAGTCACAGTGCGCCTCTGCCATCATGGGCCATCTCTGTCCCTTGTGACTCTGAAACCAGGGAGAGATTGTGGGCCTTGGGACTGGCTAACAGCCAGGGAGCACAGTGACAAGAGGCTTCTGTTCCACAGCGGCTCAGGACATCTGCCTGGGGATTGGTCTCAGGGCACCCCGCCCCCTGCAAACCCCCTGTCTGGGCTTTTCCCAGGTGGGAAAGGGTGGTCAGCGGTCAGACACAGCCCTTGGAATTGGGGAACAAAGGGAAACTGTCCTGAGAGAAGTGAGACCATCCATGATTTCAGCACATTGATTTTACCAAGAGCAGCTTCGGTAGGTCCAATTCAATATCAATCTGAATGCTTCCCTGGACTATGGCTATCAGTGTCTTCTCCACCCAGAGCGGGACTGAACACTCCCAGCCCTGTGGAAAGTTCTGGAAAGAAAGCCCAGCCCGTGGAAGGCTTCTGAGCTGGACAGCGTGGCTGAGCGTTATCGCGGCCAGCCTCCCGCCAGCCCTCCAAGTGGCTGCTAGTCGCAGCCCGGCTCCACAGATGGAATAGGAGATGGGGGGCGTTATCCATCCAGGCCGGAGCTCTGGTGGGATGCAGACCTGTAGGCAGCTGTCCTGTGATTGGCTGGGGACGCAGCACTCTCAGTGGCCTGATACTGGCCCTGCTTCGATGGGAAGGCTGGGGAACTCTGAGGGTGCATAGAGAACAGGTGTGCTTAGTTTAGTTTTTTTTTTTTTTTTGCTTTTTGGGTAACACCCTGTGATGCACAGGGGTTACTCCTGGCTCTGCACTTAGGAATTACTCCTGGCAGTGCTCGGGGGACCATATGGGATGCTGGGAATTGAACCCGGGTCGGCTCTGTGCAAGGCAAACACCCTACCCACAGTACTATCGCTCCAGCCTGGGAACAGATGCATTTAACCCTCTTCTGGCAGCCTGATTGGTTAGCTCATCGCCCCCCTGCCTGGCACCCTCAGGAGCAGAGCCCCACATGGCATGAGTGGCCGGTTGCCAGGTGTGGGTGAAGCTCAGGGAGCTCTCCCGCTTGGGGCCCCTCTCCACTTGTTTCATTGTGCAGCTGCATCGTACTGTCTCTGCATGCCCATCTGGCAGAGGAGAGTCGAGAAGAGTCTAGAACATGCCTTAACGTTTATGTGTCAGTCCTGCAAACACTGCCCAAAGCCCAGCGCCACCTCAGCAGCCTGGAGATGACACAAAAGTCTCAAACCAAACCCAAGCCGACCACAGGCTGCAGTGTCTGCGAGGCTGGGGGCACCCCCTCTCCCCTCCCCTGCAGCCAGGCTGTTTTTGCCATCTTCCCCTGCCTCCTTTCAATACCCCAGTACTACCAGCTCTTGTTGTCGAACCCGGGGAACAGAATTCTGGGGTAAGCGTGACTTTCCAGCATCGCCACTCAGTGTTGAGTATGGACAGAGAGCGAAGGCCTCAGAGTAAGTCCTCAGGTGCCCACCCAGGGGCACCCAGAAACTCACCCACTTCCACTGCTCTTCACCCAGAGGCCCTGCACTCACCAGGCCATGCTGATGGGGACTGTTGGTGGGACAGTCTCCAAGGGGGCCCCTTTTTATCCCAGGGGTGTTGGGGTCCTGGCTGGCCCTTTGTGTCTGAGGAAAGCAAGGTTGAGCGGGAGCTGAGCCCTGGCCCAGGGGGCGTCTGCAGGTGAGGGATGCAGCTAGAGGCGCAGGTGGGCAGAGGCATAGCTGTGTCCACTGGACTTTTGGGACCAGCATTTATAAACCGGGGACCACACCACATGGCTCTGGTGAGTTCCCAGTATATACCAGTGGGGTCGTATGTGAGCATCGCATAAGCCAAGCATTGCATGGTTTAAGACTAGGGAGCCAGTTGGTCAGAAGGGGGGACCAGAGTGATAGGACAGCAGGGAGCGTGTTTACCTTGCATACGGCCAACCCAGATTCAATCCTGGCATCCCATATGGTCCCCTGAACCCTGTCAGGGGTGATTCCTGGGTGTAGAGCCTGGAGTTCCTCCCGAGCATCGCTGGGTCAGACCCAAAAAGCCAAAAAAAATTTGGTAAGATGGGGGAAAGGAAGCAAGGTAGGAAGGGATCACTGCCAGAAAGTGGCTGGGAAGCCGCTCTGGAAGAGAGCCCTCCTCTTCCTGACGTCTTATAGGGATGGCATACTTTCCCCATCTGGCCCAGGGATTCTGCATTGGAACCACTCACCAACACCAAGGCTTGAGTCCTCTGCCCCAGAGGACCCAGGAGTCATGGTCCCCCCTTACCAGCAGGTCAGGAACACCAGTAAACAGGAAGACTTGAGACTCCCCGGGTGACTCCCACAGGCAAAGCCTCTGACCTGGCATGTGGGAGGGCATTCTGGGTTTGCCCTTCGCTACCTCTCTAGACTCTAGCTGATATTTCCAGCCTGTGATTGGACTCTGCCTCTAGCCTCCCGAGCCCCCAGAGGCTGGGATGCTGGTTGAGCGACTCTTGCTCGGCCTGTCAGATCTGCGGCTTCTCTCACTCTCGTCTTCTCTGGGACCTTCCCACCTCTCGCTCTTCTGTGGCCCAGTCTGCACCTGAATTCTGGCTTCATTTCATTATGTTGTTTTTTATGGTGCCTCATTTTAACTTCCTGGAAATTGCCCTGGAAAAGAATCCAGCCTGGGCTGGAGCGATAGCACAGCGGGTAGGGCATTTGCCTTGCACACGGCCAACCCGGGTTTGATCCCCGACACCCCATATGGTTTCCCAATCACCGCCAGGAGTGATTCCTGGGTGCAGAGCCAGGAATAACTTCTGAGCATAGCTGGGTGTGACCCAAAAAGCAAAAATAAGAATCTGTCCTGTGAGTTCCTCATTTCCTCTCAGATGAGATGCCAGGAGGAAGTGGGAAAGGGAGGGCTCAGGTGCTGGTGGGCACACTGGTACTCAGAGTTTGGTGGTGACCCCCCTGGTAGGGCTCTTGGGATACCCTTCCTCTCTGAGGGCAAAATTTGAACTCCCAGATGGTCCCCTGAAGCTTAGTATTGACCGTCATGAGTTCAGTGCTCCTTCCTTAGCTCTTCACGACCACATGAAATTCCCTCTGTATCGTGCACATAAGCCTTCGAGCCTTTCATCACTGTTGTGCTTCCTGCAGAGTAGATTTCTCTAGATGCTACTGACATATTTCCTTCCCTAGAGGGGGAAACCAAAGGGAAAGGAACACTTCTGTGCTCCTAGTCACTGTTTCGTGGAAAATTCAGGGGAGAAAACTAGAAACTGGTTTTGTAAGCAGCTTCTTTAAAAATAATCTTTCCAAACACTTAGGCTCTGTGATTTCCAGTTCATTAGTGATAGGGTTTTATGCATCCAAACCCTAACACCTTTCCTCAGAAAGTGCTCTACAGCTTGCCCTTCCTGAACCCCCACCCCTGGAAGTTCAGTTCTGTAGATCAATTCTCCTTAATTCAAAATTCAAGGTGGTTAATTTTACTTTATGTTTGTATTTACTTTCCTATTATAATAAAATAACTATGTAGTGAAAAACAATCTTTTGATGGTTGTTTGCCTTCATGCACACAAGCAAGTGTATAGATTATACTGAATTTTTAAATACCAATATTGATAGTCACACTGAGAGCAGTGAAAGGGTTACTCTTTCCTGGTCACTGCTGTATCTTAGAAGTAAGTATGTCCCAGAGAAGTGCTGAGGAAGTTCATCAGAGGAGAGGGACACAGAATGACCTCTCCTATGGATCATAAAGCAACATAATAAGGAACAAAAAATGGCCACAGGCAACAGACCCACAGGACTGGTCCTCAGAGTTGAGTTGACCCAGGGTGGCCGGGGTGTGGGTGGAGGGAAGTGGTCCTCGGGTGGAGGGTGTGGTGTTGGAACATTGCATGTGTGAAACCCTACCATGAACAGTGTTATAAATCACGGTGCCTCAAATGTAAAAAGAGTCCATTTGTACAAATCTCTGTGTGGTTTTTAAACCCATAAGGGCAAATGTTACCTCTGTGGGACCCAAACAACAGTGTTTATCCTGAGTCCAGATATCAAGTGGAATGTTTTAGAAGTGTCTTGGAATATTTCCCAGCATGCCTGTGATTATATTTGGTATACAGCTGGGGTCTGGTTTCTTTTCAATTTTCAGGAATTTCTGTTTCATGTATGTATTTTTCCTATTTACAAAGTTTAAACTGTAGAGATACACCTATGTGTCGCTATCATCCTCTCTCAATAATTAAATCAATCAGTTAATCACCTGCTTATCTCTCCATGAATCTGTCTCCTGTCCACACACCCATCTGCTTCTGTCTGTCTGCTGACACCTGTACCCGTCTCACTCCATCCACCATCCACCATCCACCTGCGAGGAATCCACGACTGTCTCCTGTTGCCTTTGCCCTGTCTCTTTTTCATTTCTGCTTTCATTCCTCAGGTTTCCCCGTTTATCTGTCCTGCCCTAAATTGCATTCTGTAGCAAACACTGTATCTTGTTATATAAGCCATTTGGGGTTGCATATTTCATACAACGTGCTTTATCTGACTGTGTTAACCATTTCTGTATTGATTGATGATAGAGTTATGTTCTGGACTTTTATAGTAGAAAAAATGCTGTAGTGAATGATTTTGTTCATTTTTGCCGCTGTGGTTCAGACAGCCTTCTAGAAATAAAACATTCGAGGACAAGGAGAAGTCCAGTTTTGCCGGCTGAGATTGAATTTCCTCATCTGGGTTTGATTTTCCTCCGGGAGACTTGGCTTGCCGTGGCAGGGCAGTGAGTGTCTCCTTGGCCCGGCTAAGGCCCAGGTCAGCTCTGACACACTTGGACAGGTGGACCAGGCATTAGAACTTGCCTGTGTGTGACTCTGAATGAGCTGCAGCAGTTTTGCACGTGTCCAGAGGATGTGCTCATTTCTGCTGGAGACTATTGCTTTAAGTTTCATGCATTTTTGTTTAAGATTGCTTTCTATTTTTAGGGATTCTTTGCTTCTTTAGCATATTAGTAATTGTCTTTGAATTACAAATGTTTCCCCCAGTTCTTTGTCTTCTGAGTTTTTCTGTGGTGCTTCTCGTGGTTTTATTTTAATGTATTATGTGGTTGACTTCAGTCTTTCAGTTTAATGCTTCAGAATTTGGAGTAGAGTTAGAAAGTTCCTTCCCTCACCTCACTCCAAGGTATGAAGTAGCTCAGCATCTAAAATCATTGTTCTCCAGAATGGACAGTACTGACCTCCCCTGGAGGTGGGGGTGGGCTTCCACTGGAACAATCCAGTCTTGCAATAGTGGCCTCGGGTGCAAGGGTACGTGTGTATGTTTGTGTGTGTGTGTGTGTGTGTGTGTGTGTGTGTAGGGGGTGGGGGGCATTTTCTCTTCTCAAAACGAAGGTAAATTTAAGGGGCAGATACTGATTGATTTTAGCCTGGGGTAGGGTATTGTTTAGGCCATACCAGGTGGTTCTCAGGGCTCACTTCTAGCTCTGCACTCAGGGATCACTCCTGGCAGTTCTGGGGAACCATGTGGGATGCTAGAAATTAAACCTGGGTCACTGTCTGCAAGGCAAACATCCTCCCCACTATCCTAGGTCTCTAGTCCCCTGGTCGGTTTTTATTTTCTGAGAAGGGGACAGTAGGGACTAATAAGTTTGGGAAACTGTCCCTATGGACAGCTGTGTGACCATACTTTACATTTATGATGAATTCCTGGGGCCTGGATCCCAGTTTTATTGTCGAAGTGGCTACCTGTTGGCTGAACACTGTTTTCTTATGTTGTTTTCCATTGAGCTATAATTAGGATATTGGTTTCAGGTGTTGAGTGTAACGAGCTGATATTTGTGGACTTTTCAAAGTGAGAACCGGCAAGTGTGGAGATGACAGTGAGACTCTTTCTGTTAAGCTCTAGTATCATGGCTCCTGTTCGAGGGGCAGCATGGTGGGAGGGAGACACTTTTGTCCCTGGGCTTGCCATTTCCAGGATGTGCTGATTTATAACTGCAGTTTTGCCCCTCCACCCTTTTACCCATTTTGCACATACCAGTCCTCGGTCCTGCCATTTTTCTCTTCTCAGAATCTCTGAGCTCGGCTCTTTGCCTTGTATTTTTGTTGTTGTTAGTCCAGGGCAGGAGGTGATAAGAAAGCGAATACTCATTGCTCCAGGGAGGTAGGTGATGAGGACGTGAGAACTCATTGGTCCAGGGAGGTAGGTGATGAGGACGTGAGAACTCATTGGTCCAGTACATAGGTGATGGGGACGGGAGCCCTCACTGTCCCAGTGTTGTAGGTGATAGTGGTGTGAGCACTCATTGATCAGTACAGTAGGTGATGAGGACATGGGAATTCATTGGTCCAGGGAGGTAGGTGATGGAGGACATGAGCACTTGGTGGCCCAGCGCATAGATCATGGGGGTGTGATGAGGATGTTAACACTCACTGGCCCAGTTTGGTAAGTGATGAGGAAAGGAGCGCTCATGGTTCAGTGCTGCAGATGACAGGGATGTCACTGGTCCAACATGGTAGGGGCTGAGGCCCAGGGGAACTCCCCATGCCATCTTCTCCTGTGCTGCCCTGCCTGACTGTGGTCTCAGACCTTCTCCCTTTCCAGTTAGTTACTTGGACTCCAGCGTGTTGGTTCCTTATTGCACTTGCTGTAAAATTGTAATAGAAAGGTTAGGGATGGGCTCCTGAGAAGAAAAGGCCAGGACCGAGAAAGGTGTCCGGCCACAATGGGTTTATTAAGGGCACTCGGGGACTGGATTTTCAGTTCTCCTAAAGGGGCCATGGAAACGCAGAACACAGCCAATGTGCACTCTGGGGAGGGTGCATGATTGCGGGTCAGCCAGCTGCACATGGGTCCCAAGAATCCCTGGTTGGTTCCACACATGCACAGCCTCCTCCCTAAGCCCCAGGCCAACCTGTCAGTCACTAGAGTCGGTGGGTTTTGATGTCTTTTTCTTCGTTCGGTCCTCACCCATATCTGGCACTTGGCGCAGGGAAGAGCCTGGGTTTGCATCCCGTCAGTCACGCAGTTTGGTGCCAGTAGAAAAATTTGCAGAACTATTATTTGTGTCTTATGTGGGTTGCTTCTAGAGCCTGATATTTGACAGGTTTGGGGGTGTGTTTTGTTTTTTGGCTCGGGCTGGCTCTGCACTCAGGGATACTCCTGATGGGGCTCAGGAGACCTTATGGGGTGCCGGGGATTGAACCTGAGTCAATGCACCCAGTCTTCTGAATTCGATGAATTCAGTCTTGATGGATTGTGTAGTCTTTAATGCGATTTTGCATTTTCAGTTGAGCCCACCTGTGGGTAAGATTTGTTCAAAGTCTTTCACAGTTTCTGCCTCTAATTGGACTCTCTGGTTCCTACTTGATTGTGTGTGTGTGAGGGGGAGAGCACCTGTGCCCCTCTGCTCACTCCAGCAGGAAGAACGCCCAAGTGCCAACTGTGCACACTTAAGGGCTTGGCATTTGAATCATGGTTTTTATTTACATAATTACTTTCTGTGTTGAGTAAGCACCTATCAATTCTTTTTTATGGTGGGTGTTTTTGTAAAGTATCTTAGGTTTTAATGAAATGCCTTTTTGACATCTTTAGAAGTGAATTCTATGTTCTATTTTTATTGATTTGAAAGAGTTTTTATTGCTTATCATGCTCTTTATGCTTATAAAGTTCATGTGTTTGCTTGTACATCAGTTTCATCCCAACCCCCACCCCCACATCTGGCTCCCAGGTTATAACCCAGACCGTGTATTTCATTCACTCCATTGTCTGCAGTACCCTCATAGCACTCCTGGTATATTTTATAGTGTCTGATATGGGATTGAAACTCTGGCAGAAGTGGGGCTAAGTCAGGTGGGTTAAATAGGTCACTTAACCCTTTGCACCTGTCTTGGTCTGTAGTCTGTACACATGTGTGAACCCACACACCTGTGCTCTGTAGATGCAGAACTAGCTCACGTACACTGTCCCACAGCACGTCTACAGTCTCACGTGCCAGTGACAAGTCTTCTCTGTTCCTCCCTCCTCCCTCTCTCCTCCCTCCTTCCTCCCTGACACTCATTTTTCCTCCCTCCTCCCTCCCTCCCTTCCTCCTTCCCTCCCTCCTTCCTTCCTTCCTTCCTTCCTTCCTTCCTTCCTTCCTTCCTCCTCCTTTTCCTTCCTTCCTTCCTTTCTTCCTTCCTTCCCTCCCTCCTTCCTTTTTTCCTTCCTTCCCTCCCTCCTTATCCCTCCCTCCATTCCTTCCTTCATTCCTTCCTTCCTCCTCCTCCTCCCCTCTTCCTTCCTTCCTTCCTTCCCTTCCTCCCTCCCTCCCTCCTTCCTTTTTTCCTTCCTTCCCTCCCTCCTTTTCCCTCCCTCCCTTCCTTCCTTCATTCCTTCCTTCCTCCTCCTCCCCTCTTCCTTCCTTCCTTCCTTCCTTCCTTCCTTCCTTCCTTCCTT
>JAOXYA010480641.1:0-16384 GCA_028565675.1 Sorex palustris | reverse complement strand
AAAGTCTCCAATGGAGACGTTACTGGGCCCGCTCGAGCAAATCGACGATCAACGGGAGGGCCTTTACCTTTATACATGTATAAAAATTGGGATAAACTGGAGAGGCTTCGGGCATTCTACGTGGGGCTTGGTAAAGCTGTTATATTGCATTTATATTGCAATAATCGTAAATAAGCACAGTACAAAGTAAAGGGTTTGGAAAGATAGTACAGTGGATAAGATTCTTGCCTTGCATGCTTCTGGCTCAGGTTTGATCCCACACTTGGTCCCCTAAGTCCTACCAGGAGTGATCCTTAAGCAAAGAGCCAGGAGTAAGTCCTGACAGCAAGATAGAGTCCAACCCTTTCCCCACAAACTATAATGCAAAATATTGTTAAGGAGGACATTGAATTCCTCTGAAAATTCCAATAAAATATTTGAAATTTTAATAAACTTGAATTTGCTTCCCTTAGCTTGACATTTTGTTGCCTGATTTTGGATGGCTAATTACAATGCTTACAATGTTCTTCAAAGAAGAGCTCTTCAAATTCTTTTTCTGATACTTGTGAGGGATGTATTCTACCACTGAGCCACATCCTAGCCCCTTTAAATTCTTGATAGTTGTGATGGAAGAGAAAATGTTTATAAATGGATGATCTAAAAAGAGAAAAACTTCTTAGAATAGCAATTTTAAAAATTCACTGACAAACATAATATTAATATGTTTGATTTTAAAACTTCATCAAAAGTTTCAGATTTTCTTGATGTACTTCTATCATGGATGCATTGTTGGTATACTTACCCTGCAGCTAACTTGGATGTCCCTAAAAGGATAAGTTGGTAACAATGTGAAAATAGAGTTGGAGCTAATGTCAGTGGTATAGAGTTAAACCAGTTAGAAGATTCACACCTCCCCCCATCCCTGCCTCTCACGCTGCCCCCTCCCCCAATCCACCCTCACAAGTTCTTTGGGTCACACCCAACTACGCTCGGGGCTTACTCCTGGCTCTGCACTCAGGAATTATTCCTAGTGGTGCTGGGGGTACCGAATCCGCATATAGAATGCCGGGGATCGAATCCGGGTGGACGGTGAGCAAGGCAAATGCCCTACCCCCTGTACTATTGTTCCAGCCTGAATCCCCCTTTTTTGGTTCCTTGGTCACTGAAAGCATAAACTTTTCTGCAAAGCCATCTCCTTAATTATGTTAACTCATTTTTGTTTTGTTTGGTTTGGTTTGGTTTGGTTTGGTTTGGTTTGGTTTGGCTACACCTGTCTGTGCTCAGAGCTTACGCTTAGCTCTGCACTCAGGGATCACATCTGGTGGGCCTGGGGGACCATATAGGCTGCAGCGGTGTGGGACTCGAACAAGATGTCAGCTACATGCAAGGCAAGCACCTTACTGGCTGCATTCCCTCTACAGCTGTCATTGAGTTCATTTTTGTGTGCTCTGAGCAGGCTGCTGAAGGAGGTACTGGATGGTCAAACATCGCTTTGACTACAATCCTTGCACATTTGGTAGGATGGGGGAATGCTCTGTCATACCCACTGGATAAGAAATCAGTGTCTGGAATGAAATTATATCCATTTGTAGTTCACTGATTTGGTATCTCTTCTTTTAAAATTAGAATAAAGGACATGATTTCAAAAGTTTAAGTCTAGCTTGTGGCCTTGGAAGCCCCCTACCCTCACCCCGCATCATTCCTAACTCTGCAGGACCCAAGCAACACTGCATCCTTGAACCCTCACATTGAGCCATTGGTTCAGATGGCTGACAATCACTGCAAGGGGCCCACAGTCCCCTGACCGCTGGTTGGGAAACACCCCACACACACTAGCAAAGAGAAAGAAAAGCAAAAGGAGCAAATCACTAGGTGCAACCCATACTCATGGAAATGAATACCAGAGAAGAGGATCCCTGGGAGCTGCCAGGGTCTCCTTACCTTGATTTAAAAGGGCCTATACTTTTTCAGAAAATGCAGAAACATACAATGTGAGATTCCAAACAGACTTTTTTTTATCTTCATAGCAGACTTTTACATTGAAGTTTTTGAAATGAGATGCTGGAAATACATACTTTGGTTACTGTGGTTGGCAGCTCCTAGGGATCCCGTTTTCTGGTATTCATTTCCATGAGTATGGGTTGCACTTAGTGATTTGCTCCTTTTGCTTTTCTTTCTCTTTTTTAGTGTGTGCAGAGTGTCTTCCAACCAGCATTCAGGGGACTGTGGGTCCCTCACAGTGATTCTAGGCCAATGGCTCAATAGCTCAATGCGAGGGCCCAAGGATGCAGTGTTGCTTGGGTCCTGCAGTGTTTGGAATGATGTACACAATCCCAACAATGCAGGGTGAGGGTAGGGGGCTTCCAATGCCATGATCCAGAGATGCTTGAGAGCTTCCAGAGCTATATCCAGTATTGTTCAGGGAAGCAGCTAGTGAGAATGCATAGTTCTTTCCCCTCTTTTCAGTCTTGAGCCCAAAGCATAAGAGAGATGACTATATTAGACTTGGCTATGAGAGTCAAAATGGTCAAGACTGCCTTTTACTCACTCTCTCATTCTGAATTACTTCCTGTTCCAAGAGCCCTTATTTTTACTGTGAGTTGCAATAAACCTAACTTACAAGATACCTAAAGAGATGGTACCCCATATATGTGGAATTTGTGAGATCCAGTTCCAAATGACAAATGTCAGCGTAGCACTGGGGGCACCATTTTAGGGAGATGGGCAAAATCAGTCGGTAGATTCACATTCTCTTCCTTTTTTTCTTTTAATCTCCTTGTTTCTGCAAAAAATGTATTCAAGCCTGATGACTAAAGCACCAGTAACAATCTTAACATAGCATATAGATACACTGTAAAGACAGCATGAAAACTGGGTAAGAGGTAGCATGGGGGTAGGGCTTGGACAATATCTTGAATCATCTCATTAAATAACTATTTGCAGACTTTTTGTTTGGAAATTAAACTTTTAATTTGTTAAGGCCTTTATTTCTGGTTTCTGTTTTTGGCATTCATACTTTTTCTTTCTTCCATCACATTCATAATTAGCACTGTCTTCCCGTTGTTCATCGATTTGCTTGAGTGGGCCCAGTAATGTCGCCATTGTGAGACTTGTTGTTATTGTGTGTTATTGTGTTTGGCATATCGAATACGTCACGGGGAGCTTGCCAGGCTCTCTGAGCGAGATACTCTCGGTAGCTGCCGGGCTCTCCAAGAGAGGAAAAGGAATTGAACCCAGGTCGGCCAGGCCAGATGCGAGCAAGGCAAATGCCCTACTGCTGTGCTATCACTCCAGCTCACATTCATAATAGATTTTTAAAAATTCTATCTTATTCATCATGATTTAAATTACTATTAATGATAGAGTTTTGTTGATATGATGTTCCAACACCACACTACTCACAAGAGGGTCTACTTCCCTCCATCATCTCAGGGTACCCACTCCCTCAACCCCCACGGTAAGCAGATCATTTCTGTTGGCCAGTTCTCAAGATCTGTTGCATTTGGCCATTTTTTTAAAAAGATTTTATTAGAGAATCACTGTGAGGTACAGTTACAGACTTACAAACTTTTTGCTTGTGTTTCAGTCATACAATGCTCGAGTACCCATTCCTCTAGCCTTTGGCCATTTATTATTCCCTTACTATCCTTTTTCTTTTTTCCTGCTTTTTGGGACACACCTGGTGATGCTCAGGGGTTACTCTTGGCTTTGCACTCAGGAATCACTCCTGGCAGTACTAAGGGGACCATATGGGATGCTGGGACTTGAACCTGGGTCGGCCGCGTGCAAGGCAAACGCCCTACCCACTGTGCTATCACTCCAGCGCCCCCTTACTATACTTTTTTATTCCTTAACTGATTTGATGTTTAAGATGACAATATTCTATACTTATGAAAGGACTATCTGAATCTGATAGTTCAGAATATCAGGTTCACACTGGGAGTCATTGCTCTTCTTCTCATACCAAACCATAGACAAGCACACGTGTAACTGATACCTTACCAGGATTTGTATGAGGAAGATTATTTGGTGCAGACCATGCCTTCATATCAGAGTAAAATAAACTTACTGGGGATAATAATCATCTCAAGAAATATTAGTGGGAAAAATCATTTGGGAAAAGATCAAACTTGCTTCAAGAAATAGTTAAAAATAGTGGCTTGGGGAAAACCTAGCTTTTAAAATAAATAGGTTTAGAAATGTCATGCAGTGTTCTGAATCAAAAAATAGACATTATTTTTCAATTTATATTTGTTTTTCTTTAAGTTTAATGTTATCTGTATCATTTGCCCAAATTGAGAATAGTTTCTAATGCTAATATTTAAAGAGAAACTCATATTTATTTTGAATTATAAATTTTAAATATTTAGGGAATCTAAAATATATATAAATAACATAATTATAAAATTTAACTTATGAAATCTTAATTATAAATTTTAAATATTTAAGGAATCTTAAAAATAATTTTCTTAAATATTTATGAAATATAGGGTACAATCAATTTGCTTACCATTGAGGTTTGATGAGTCATTAGCAGGAAGTAATGGCCTGGAACCAGGTGAAGCATTTGTGGTCGAGTGCCATATTTATTTGTTCTGGGATCATTGTTTTGGAGCTATTCTTGGCTTGGTGCTCAGGGGTTGCTCCTAGTGGTGCTGGGAAACCGTGTGGTTCTGGGAAGTATATCCAGGGCTCCCATAAGCCAAGTATGTTCTAGAATCATGCCCATTTAGCATATACTCGAGCCTTGCTCATACAGCAGCAGCATGTGCAAACTGAAATATTCATAGTCAGATATCATTATTCAGATCGTGGACACAGTAATGCCCAGGTACATGGAGAAGTGTGTTTAGGCATTTCTGTTTAAAAAACTGTTCTTTCTTGTTCTCCTTTCAGAGATAGCTAGATTTGTGTGATGCCCATGCCCTTATGACATATCCCCTTCATATTTTTATCTTGCTTAATATTTTCTGCACCATTTAGAAGGCCAACAATTTGCATTGTAATTCTATATGAAAGAAGACTTTGTTAAAAGGGTTAAAAATTCCCAAAAGTGGGGCTGGAACAATAATACAGGAGGGTAGGGTGTTTGCCTTGTACATGGCAGAACAGGTTTGATCCCCGGCATCCATATGGTCCCCTGAGGCCATGAGTAATTCTTGAGTGCAGAGCCAGAAGTAACCCCTGAGCACTGCTGGATGTGAACCAAAAAGAAAAAAAGAATTTTTTTCCCCAAAAGTCAGTGGGACTTTACATGGTGGACTCATGAATGAAGTGTATTTCTTAAAATTTGTTTTCTCTTCTGTTTTTGTTGTGACTGGAGGTTGCACATGCTTTGTTTCATTGTTACACCCTTGGTTGCACAGCAACTTGCTCACCAGATTCTTACTCTTTAGTTAGGGTGGTCGGCAAAGGTGGCACACTTTAGTTACGGTGCTCACACATACTTGGTTGCTGTATGTCAGAGGCCCTTGGAATGCCACATGGAAGTGTCACTGGGATAGATAGCTATTAGAGAGCAGAGGGCAGTACGAGATATCAAACCCGCGGCCTACATTTGCAAGGTTAGTGCTGTGCCACTAAGCTGTTACCAGGCCCTGTTAAATATAATTTGTATGTTTTATGTAGTGTTTATACCTATGTGCATACATATTCTGTACTGTGTGCTTATGTGTGTGATAAATGAGAGAAGTTTATCCCTCTCACCACACACACACACACACACACACACACACACACACACACACAGCAGAAAAAGAGGTTGCTTCACCAGCTAAGATTCATCATTTTTGTCAGGTTAGTTTAGCTATTGTAACCTGACCCAGAAGTAGATGAGCCAGATTTCCCAGGTACATTTTGACACCTGGAATAAATTTAGGAGGTTCAGGCAGTTATTTAAGCACAGAGGCAAACTATATATTTTGCAAGAAACACGCAAAAGGGAAAATGACCCAGTCTTAGGCCAACATTGGGAAAGAATTGCACAATGTTAGAACTCAAAGGAATCATTCATTGAGAGAGAATATTAAGTCCAAGGGTGAGAGAATTTTACTTGCCAGTTCAAGGAATATAGGAGTGTTTATAGGTTACAAGTTTTCCCCTTTCAAGTTGGAAATAGTTATTTTTAGATCTTGAGGACAAATGTAAAGTCTTTGAAACTACATTTCCTTTTCTTTTTTTTAAAAAATCACTTAACTTCCCGTTAGTCGTCGATTTGCTCGAGCGGGCGCCAGTAATTTGCTCGAGCGGGTGCCAAAAAATCAAAAACATTGCTAAATGTCCAGGATGGATTCAGTGGTAGAGTGCTTTGCATTTATGAGGCCCTGGTTCAAAGTCCCAGAATCATCAACAAAACAAAACAAAAACATCAACGACTGACATGGCTTAACCACTAAAATGGTAAAATAGGGGCTAGAGCAATAGCACAGTGGGTAGGGCGTTTGCCTTGCATGCAGCTGACCAGGGTTCGATTCCCAGCATCCCATATGGTCCCCTGACCACTTCCAAGAGTAATTCCTGAGTGCAGAGCCAGGAGTAACCCCTGTGCATCGCCAGGTGTGACCTAAAACCAAAAAAAAAAAAAAAGCAAAAAAAAATGGTAAAATAGGAGCATACATATGAAGCAACTTACTAAAGGCAGCTTTATGATTTTTGATGTTGAACCCTTGTGAAAAGAGCTGATTTTTATCAATCATTACCATTTTATAAGTAGGAAAACTGAGGACAAGAAAGATTAAAAGATTTTCCCAATACTGCTGATGTTGGTAAGCTTGGAACCTAGGACTCCACCTACAATTCAGGGCTTAACTGGACCATTTTTGTAAATTCATGAAGTGGTACAGGGTCAGTGTCCTGTGAAATGGCATTTCTTGTATTGTTTGTGCCTTTCAGTCCAAAGGGTCAGTGTTTCAGCTTACAAAATTATCTTGGACACATATCCCACCAGCACCACCAGATAAGCTCATCTACCAGCCTTTTTCAAGAGAGTCATAAATAAATTTCAAAAGAGATCAATTAATGGCAAAAATTTCTCAGGTACCCAGTCCTGACTAAGACCTCAGGATTGATCTTAGGAGAGGAAAGGGCCAAGTTTCCACCCTGCCAAAGTCCTGGCAGTTGCACTCACACCTTCAATTACTTAAAAAAAATTTTTTTTATTTTTTGCTTTTTTGGGGGGTCACACTCGGCAATGCATAGGGGTTACTCCTGGCTCATGCACTCAGGAATTACTCCTGGCGGTGCTCAGTGGACCATATGGGATGCTGGGAATCAAACCTGGGTCAGCCTCGTGCAAGGCAAATGCCCTACCTGCTGTGCTATGGCTCCAGCCCCAACTCTCAATTATTTTTAAAACTTTGTAGTCCTATTATCTCACTGTAGATCACTCCACTAATTAGATAAAAATTAAATTCCATGTGCACACTTTTTTTTTTCTTTTTGGGTCACACCCGGCATTGCACAGGGGTTACTCCTGGCTCTGCATTCAGGAATTACTCCTGGAGGTGCTCAGGAGACCATATGGAATGCTGGGAATTGAACCCCGGTCAGCCAGCCACATGCAAGGCAAATGCCCTATGCACTGTGCTATCACTCCAGCCCCATGTGAACACTTTAAAATCCCTTTTCTGTCTTCTGCTTTTGCAGCGACTCTAGAGAGACAAAATTTTTACGCTTCTTAGATGACCCATCTTTATTTTTCCTTTTCCTTTTTTTAATATTGAATCACCATGAGATACAGTTATAAAGCTTTCATGTTTGAATTTCAGTCATGCAATGATTGAACATCCATCCCTCTACCAGTGCACATTCGCCACCACCAATGTCCCCAGCTTACCAATCCACTTTCTAACCCTCTCTCTGCCTCTATGGGCAGACATTTCCCCCCATACTATCTCTCTACTTTTGGGCATTATGGTTTGCAATATAAATACCGAGCAGCTATCACATTTGGTCCTTTATCTACTTTCAGCACACATCTCCCATCCTGAATGATTCCTGCAACTATCATTGACTTAGTGATCCCTATTCTAGCTGCCTTCTCCCCCAGCTCATGAGACAGACTTCCAATTATGAAGCAATATTACTGGCCCTTGTGTCTACTGTCGTTGGATGTCAGTCTCATATTATGTTATTTTACATTCCACCACAAATGAGTGCAGTCCTTCTATGCCTGCCCCTCTCTTTCTGACTCATTTCACTTAGCATGATACTCTCCATGACCATCCACTTACAAGCAAATGTCATAACTTCATCTTTCCTTACAGCTGCATAGTATTCCATTGTATAGATATACCAAAGTTTCTTTAACTAGTCAGATGACCCATCTTTTATTAAAAGGAGCAATGAAGCTCACTATTAATAAAGGCCCCAATGTCTGTCTGAATAAAGCTAAGACGAACCTGTTTGATTTTGAAGATCTCGGGTTTGCTGTTTTTGTTGTAGCTGTTTGTTTTTTAAATTCTAGATATTAAACCCAGGGCTTCACATATGCGAAGCAATTCTACCACTGAGCTATATTCTCTACCATGATCTTTGAAGGTCTTAACAAAAGGTATTATAGTCACACACTTGACTTGTTTTTAGCTCTTCACTGTCTTAGATGTGAACTTTACTCAAAACAATTTTGTGTGTGCTCTACTATTGAGCCACATCCCTTTCTCAAAAGACAAACACTTCTTACATTTTTTAAAATTTTGTCATATGTGTGTTATAAACATAGTAAGGAAACAACAAATGGCTGAAATCATTGGAATTGGAGATTTTGTTTAAAGAACTAAGCTTACATTGGAGGGCTGGGAGGAGCCTTGGGATAGCAGTGGAGGGAAGTAGGTTAGCTGGTACTGGGTGTGTTGTTGGAATGAATGGTGTATGCATGAAAAGTCTATTGAATAGTATTGCAAGTGCCAGTATCTTAAAAATGTAAAAAAAATATCAGAAATCAGAATATATATATTCTTTTTGGTTTGGGGCCACACCTGGAACTCAGAAGTTGCCCTTGGCTCAGGGCTTGAGGTGCTTTTGCATGCTACATTGAATCCAGGCCTTCTATATGCAAAGCATATACTACATTGAGCTAACTCCATGAACCTGATTTGATCATTTTTTAAAGTTCTCTACTGAGGCTGAGAATTTTCAAAATCATCAGCTTAGTAGTTCTCTCAATTTATTTTTCTGCTTCTTATAAGTAAATTTATCTTCAAGAACTTCATTTGGAAACAAGTTATTTAGTAAAGTTATCAGATTCATTAGGTGTATTTTCTTTTTCCACATAACTCAAGATTTCTGAAACTTAATAATTGAAGAGCTCCCTTGCTTTCTTTTGGGTTTTTGTTGTTGTTGTTGTTGTTTGGTTTTTCTTTTTTCTTTTTTTTTTTTTGGTGAAGTGAAACAGATTTTTATTTGGAGGTTTTTGAAGGGGAGGAGGAAGAGAAAAGTGAGAGAGAGTAGGGTAACATGATCAGAGAGAGCGTGGGCTTCCCCATGAGCGAAAAGAGCCCCTACACATATCCCAGCAGTAGATATGAAAGCATGAAAGTACACATCTCAAGAGGGGAGATGTGGGTGACACATGTGCTTGGGTGTCGCATGTGCTTGGCCACCTGGGCACTAACCACACATGGTCTTGGGCAGCATGTGCCTCTTTTGAGACTTTATCACAAATATCTTGAAACTTTACCAATATCCATTACATGTATAAATTTGTTAGAGAAATTTTGATTTTTTCTTTAATAGGCTTCTCAAAGTCCCTCTCCTTGATTTCAAAGTCAGTCTCACATTTTTCGGCGATTTTTATGACAGTACTCTACCCTTGCACAGGGTTCCACCAAAGAAAAACCACTGGACTAGTTATTGCATGTATATTTATACACACATGGGTTTTATCATCCTAAATTGTGAGTTTGTTAAGCAAGCTCTGTAAAAACTGTTGTAACTTTTACATCTGAACTTGGAACTTTAAGTCTACCAGGCAGGCAGTCTGGAAAGGTTGCTGGAACTCAAAAACAACCAAAATTTGCAAGCCTCTGGTTAGAGCCTCATCCAAGAGACCTGAAACTCAAGCTGTTTCTTACAGCTTTGAAGCTTGGTAGTAAGAATATACTGCAGAAGCCAAGGCTCACCAATGTCACAGAAATAACCTCACACATGTTCAGAAGTTAGGCACCAAAGGAGAATTCTGGAGAAGGTGAAGTAATTGCTTCCTCCCACCCAAAAGCACTCCCTTTTCCTCTCGCCTTCCCCTTCTCCCACTTCCCCTATTATTTTCTCCCTTTCCTCCGTTCTTCCTCCTTTTCTCACCCTTACCTCATTCTTCCTTCCCCTTACTCTATTCTTCCCCTTTACCTTCCCCCTCTTCTTTCCTCCTCCCTCCCCTACCTTTTCCCTTTATTTCCTCTTCTCCTTTCCCCTGCATTTTCTGCTGTCCTTTCTTATTTTGTTCCATCTTTCACTCTGCTCTTACTCTCCCTCCAGTCACCTTCCTTTACCCCTTTCTATTCTTCCTTTCCTCTCTTCCATTCTGTCTCCCTCCCTTCCTTTCTTGATGCAAGATCTATAACTAGCTCCAAGTCTCCTCCAAAACTCTTCCTTTAGGGCCAGAGAGATAATCCTGGATAAGACACTCGTCTTGCAATTTTGTGTGGCCAGTTGGATCCTCAGCACCATGTACAGTCCCCGAGCATCATCTGAGAACAATCAGGAACAGCCCTTGAGCATCACAGAGGCTGCCTTCTTCAGCCTTCCCTAAATGGAAAGGTACATGAAAGGTATTGGGGGATAGTAAAGACTAACTTAAATGTATGTATTACAAGTTACCACATTTTATCAAATCTTCATCCTTATGAGTGTAAAGGAAGAAGAAAATAAAGAAGAGATTATCACCCTTCGTTTAAGGACAATTTTTAGGAGAGATCCTTAACCCCACACACCAACTTCTAGTAAATTGACTACATTTAGTCACAAGGAAATAAGGAAATGTCATCTTGATTCCATGGCCAGGGGCCCAAGAACTCTATTGCTAAGGAATAAAGAGAGGATAGTGAAGGCAACTCACAGTCTGCCCTAGATACAGACATACACTTGCTTGGTCTGGAATGTCTTTTCCTCACTTATGCTTGGCAAACTCTAGTTCATTCTTAAGATCTCTCTCAGTTATCATACTTATGAAGTCTTCATTCTGTTTTCCAATTGGGTTTTATAAATTTCCTCATCTCTCTGCATTCCTATTTACTAATTTATCAAGTTTGTGTGTGTATATAGTGTGTGTGTGCATGTGTGTGCATACACATGCACATAAATACACATGTATTTTATTTAGTTTGGGGTCATGCCTGGCAGTGCCCAGGGCATTCTCCTAGCTGTGTACTCAGGGATTACTCCTGGCAGGGCTCAGGCTTGGGAGCCATGTGGGGTGCTGGAATAAACTCAGGTTTGCCATGCGCAAGGCTATCAGTTCTGCCCCTCATTTATTACATTTTTTGTCCCATCATTCGTCCTGAATTGTTTTGGGAATTTGAACTTTAATAGTGGCCAAAAAGGTTTCTTTCCTTTGCAACCTTTATTGCATCATTATTAATATCTTTGCAATGGGCTGGGAGATAGTATAGTGGGTAAGGCACTTGCCTTGCATGAGACTGACCTTGGTTCCATCCCCGGCATCCCATATGGTCACCTGAGCACTGCCAAAAGTAATTCCTGAGTGCAGAGTCAGGAGTATAATTCCTGAGCATAGCCAAATGTGGCCCCAAGACAGAACAAAACCAAAAACTATCTTTGCAGTAGAAGGTTATCTCAGATTCAGACAAAAGAGGGGTATGATTCATCATCACAGCTAAATATATAGATGTTTTCAGGATAAAGACTAAATAACTAAGGCTTCAAAACCACATCACAATCACAAGAACTTGTTTCATAAATCATGTCTCATTTAAGGAATCATTAATCTTGAAAAGGACCTTGGAATTTATCTTATTGCAAGATTTCAGTTAACAGAGCTAGAGAGATAGTATAGTGGGCAGGGCATTTGCCTTGCATGCTCTAAATTCAATCCCAGCACCGCATATGGTCCCTAATTCTTGCCAGGAGTAAGTCCTGAGCATCACTGGGTGTGGCCCAAGAAAACAAAAAATAATTTCAGAAGATAGTGTAAGACCTCAGTTTAGATGAGAAACATAATTCTTGAATTACGAGATTATTTTCAATTATGTTCCCAACCCTAGCACTCCTGGTATTGCAAGGGGCCTGAGTCTACACTCAGTGTTGTTTAGGGCTACCAGGCTGTGTTGGGTGGCTACTAAGGTCATACCTACTAGTGCTGGGGGAACTATATAATGCTAAGGATTAAGCTTAAAAACATGCTAGACCCGTGCTGTAACAATTGAGCTATTTCACTGGTCCCTAAGAATAATGATTTTTTCAGGTGAGGAGAGGTTTAGACTCACCCAGGAGGGCTAAATTTGTGGCTCTGTGATCAGGGATCATTCCTAGTGGTGCTCAGGATAAGTCCTGGCTCTGTGATCAGGGAAAAGTCCTAGTGGTGCTCAGGAACCATAGGCAGTGCCAAAGGTTAAACTGGGTTCAGTAGCATGCAAGGCAAGCACTTCACCCCATGTACTGTCACTCTGGACTCAGAATATTGATTCTTTTACAACTACTCTTAATGTAATAATTTTTGAGGGGAAAATCACATGAAAACATATTTGTTATGTTTATAAAGGCAGTCATTCTAAAACATACAGCAATAACATTCAGGTTAATGGAAAAAACCGCCCCCCCAAATACATGTATGTTGATACATGTGTGTGTTAAACAAAAATTCTAGTTCTAGCATGTGAAAAAAGTGTAATTTGACTGTAAATATATTAGAGTGTTAATGTCTAGTTGTAAAATGTCAAGTTACATTTTAAGGGTGACTGATGACATTTTGTACCAAGGTCTCTGCAGTCCTTTTCTGAAATTTAGCTTGATCTCAGGGGTCTACCTTGTGTTGATTTAGGATCTGTGAGAGTGCTGAACACACAGTGACTGAAAATCAGTTTTAATTGAAGACCAGAATTAAGAAAACAAGCCATTATGCATAGTTTTTGAGCAGCCACTGAATTCTAACACACATTCTTGCTCTTTGAACCTTGGCTCCCACACACAAACAGATGCAGTCTTAAACACACCCCCCACACTCACACCTACACATTCAGCCACTCTCCCGCCCCTTGCACACAATTCTGACACATTTGTTCCACCTCCTTCATCTATGGCAGATAATATGAAGGGGAAATGAGAGTTAGGAGCACAAATGCATGACAATTAATATGTGTATTTCACAAAGACGACATGGGGCAAAAACTTTCAGTAAAATAAATAGTAGTAATTTATTTCAGAAAAATTAATTTCCAATAGAACCAGTGAAAATACGGCAACCCCCTCCCCCCAGGTCAAATTCATGAGAGTAGAAGAAAAGATTGTGATTTAGAGTTTGTTCCAATCCATTTTTAAAAAAATAATTCATCTGAACAAATAAAATACAAATAAAATAAGTTAATGATTTCCTAAATAATGATTTAAAACAGAATTGTTTTTAGATTTAATAGTTCTAAAAGAATAAGATAGTAACCTTATTTTTTACCCTTAGGGCACAGGATGACTATAAATGGAACTGGCAAAAGGGGTTTTCTGTGGAGCCTATAGTCTTTCTGAGGTGCAGAATCTATCTACCTACATATCTGTTATCTATCTACCATTTGATCATCTATATTTATGTTTTATTTTTAGTCACCATGATTTGTAATAGTGTTAATATTTCAGAAATATAGGGTTGCACCCTGCACCTATGTGTCACCCAGACTGTCAACATCCCTCCACCGCAATCTCTAGGTCCTCTCTCAGCCATGTCTGTCTTAATCCTTATAGTAACTATCACCTTATGACCTTTTAAAATTTGAAGTCTATGTCTTCTCATATAAAAGCGACTGTCCTGGCATTTTTGTTTTGTTCTTTAGGTACCACACTCAGTGGTCCTTTGGGATTACTACTGGCTCTGTGCTCAGGGACTATGCCTTGCATGCTTGGGGTTCCATATGGGGAGCCAGGGATGGAATCCAGATCAATGTAAAGCAAGCACCTTGCTATACCATCACCCTGGCCCTATCCTGACTTTTTTTTTCTTTTTTGTCTTTTACTTTCTTTTTTTTTTAATGTAAGAGAACTGCTATTTATTCAGCCATTGATTAAGCTGATTGAATTGGGCATGAACTCCACATTACTTTTTTAAAAAAATTTTTTTAATTGGATATCTGTGACATACACTATTACAAAGCTGTTCATAATTGAGCTTCAGTCATACAATGATCCATCATCCATTCTTCCACCATTGTTCATTTCCCACCACCAATGTACCCCATTTCCCCACCACCGTCCCTTAACTCCCAACCCCTGCCCCAGCCTCCCTCTATGGGAGGCACTTTCCTTCTTGCTCTCTCTCTCTCTCTCTCTCTCTCTCTCCTTTTCCTTTTATGCGTTATGGTTTGAAATCCAGGTGCTAAGAGGTCATGGAGTCTGTTCAGGGACAGTAAGACTGGAGTAGCTTTGCAATTGAGTGGAAGCTTTGGGGTGTGGATGTGACTGCTGAGGCTTCCAGAAGTACAGGGAGGTGGGGAGAGGTAGCACATCTCGACCCTGAGAAATCCTGGAGATTTCAGTCACAAAACCCGCATACCAAAATTTTCAACAGATTATATCTTGATGAGGTCTGTCCTGAGACAGTAGAGTCAGGCTGGGGGCATGGCAGCAATTTTGGATTGTGGAAGCAAGAAGCTGTCAGGGGCTCTGCTTGGGAGGGAAGAGGCCAACCCACCCTGCTCCAATTTACCCCAGTCTCTTCGACCATGCTGGGTTCTAGCTTAACTGCAGTTTTTTACCTCTTTCGAGATTTATTTATGAGTCTCTGAAATAAGGCCAATAAATAAGCTTGTATAGCTGAACTGAAGGTGGTTTGTGGACATGGATCCTACATACCCAACTTTTGACTGTTTAATTTCTTGGTCTTGGGGTCTGGCCAAAGGCATAGCGGCAGTTTTGGGGTATCAGGAAGTCTGAAGGCACCATCAGGTTGCTGGTTCACTCACCCCTGGCAGGTACAGGTTGACCTGTTGGTGGAACCATACCCACATATCCTGGCATTTTAAAAGAAAATATTTGCCTGGAAGATTGTTTCCTAGGCTTCTGTTTTGAACCTGTGTTTATTGTGTCTGTTCAGGTACTCCTCTTACAAGCAGCAGAAGCTCAGGTCCAGTTTTCTGGTCCATCTGGCCACTCTGTACCTTTCGATTAGTGAATTCAGGCTGTTGATATTAAGAGATTATTGAAATAAAAAAGTTTATTTCCATAATTTTTTATGGATTGTGTTTGTGTAGTGTGCCTTTGTTTCATTGACCATCTTTTTAATTTGTTTTTTTTTTGTTGTTGTTATTTTGGGAACACACCTGGCTGTGCTCAGGGTTTGTTCCTGGCTTTGTGCTCAGGCATCACTCCTGGGGGTGTTCAGGGAACCATATGGGTTGCTGGGGATTGAACCTGGGTGGGGCACACAAAAAGCAACCACACCACCTGCTGTACTATCTCTCCAGCCCCCTCACTGACCAGCTTCTATTTTCTTCTGCTGTACTTAGATTATTCGCCTTTTATGTATAGTCTGTTTCCAATAGCCTCCTCTAAACTGTGTCTTCTATGTATATCTGTCTCAAGATTACAGTAAGGTTTATATTTATAGTTCTACACTTATATTCTCTATTATGTTTAAAACAAAACCTTGAGTTCATTATAAAGAGCCTTACATGCTATCATTCTTTTTCTTTATTGAGGTCTGCCTTGTGTTGTCCTTAAGTCATTAAGCCGCTTTACCTGTAGTCTTTGTCTGAAATGTTATACAGCTTTGGGTGCTCAGAGACCTTTCCGAGCTTTTGTTTTCTCACATTAATTTTGATGTCTATTGCACTGTGAAGGACTGAGGGTTTGCAGGCTTGGGTGGCAATCTAGAGTTCGCATTCACCAATTCCATGGGGCTGGGTTTCTGTTGCATCTGACCCTGCTGAGGCTTCGTGGTTCCAACCAGTGCTGCCTCTCTGTCTTCACAGCTCTGAATGCCTTCCCTGTCCTCACTGTCTCAGTCTCTGGGTCTGCACACCAGAGCCAACCTTCTTTGAGTCTCAGTGAAAGATTTTACAGATGGGGATGTGCTATGGGGGAGGAGATGGTCTGCGTGGTCAGCTCCACAGCTGCCCTCTCCACCTGGTATGCTGGCAATCTGCCTTACTGCATGGGGTCACAGATGTGCACCCGTAATATTTAAATTACAAAATATTACAACTTGGCTGGAAGGAAAGAATATATTGACCTTTGACTAGGCTCCAGTTTT
>JAOXYA010480627.1:0-16384 GCA_028565675.1 Sorex palustris | reverse complement strand
TCCAGTGGAGAGGGTGTTTGTCTTGCACACGGCTGACCCAGGTTCAATCCCCAGCATCCCATATGGTCCCCCAAGCATCGCAAGGAGTAACACCTGAGTGCAGAGCCAGGAGTAACCCCTGAGCATCGCTGGGTGTGACCCAAAAAAGCAAAAATAAATACATAAATACATAAATAAACAAATAAAAACAAAGGACTGGAATTCATACTCTGCATGCAGAAGCCAGAGGCCAGCTTCGAATCCCAGCGCCATCACACGGTCACCCCAAGCTCCACTGGGAGCAGCCCCTGCCCCCACCCCACAGAGCTGGGCCTCGTGTGGCCCCAAACCCCAGAAATAAATCATTTCTTTTACTTTTTCCTGTTTTTGTTTCAGGGCCACGTGCGGGGGTACACAGGGATGACTCCCGGCAGGCTCAGGAGACAGATGGGCAGAGAACAGTTCCCGAGTATTGCCGGGTGTCACAAACCATCCCCCAAAAACAGAGGCAGAGGGAGCACAGGTTAGGGGGTGCAAGTCTTGACACGGCCAACCTCGATTCAATTCCCAGCATCCCTGGGCTTCCAAGCATTGCCAGGTGGAGTCCTAGAGGCCCGTGAGCACTGCTGGGTGTGGCCCCCAGTCCCCGGCACGCAGGGCCCCAACAGCAGCGACCTTGGGCCCCACCACCAAAGCAGCAGGCTACCGGAGACTGTCACCAGGAGTGGCCCTCAGGCCTCTTGAGCCTAGAAGACCCAAAATAAAAAATAAGGAACACCTTCTAGGACTCCAACAGGGAAAATCCACAGGGGGCCAGCGGCTACAGGCTGAATATTGCTTGGGACAACAAGTGCTTTTAGGAGCACAGGGCCAGCGCAGTGGCTAAAGCATCCGCCTGACAAGCCTGGTGCCACCGCATACACTGGACAAGCTCCGGGCAGCTCTGCGGAGATCCCCAGCACTTCATGATTCTGTGTAAATCCCAGGTCAGTGCAACAAAGCAAAGTAATGTGAGGAGGATGGGAGAGGCACAGTACTTTAAAAAATAAACTCTGGGGGGAAGGCAGACCACCAGTACAGTGGGGAGGATGTTTGCCTTGCAGGGGGCAACCTGGGTTCAATCCCCGGTCTCCCATATGATCCCCCAAGGAATGCCAGGAGTAACTCCTGAGTGCAGAGCCAGGAGTAACCCCTGGGCATCACTGGATGTGACCCCCCAAAAAAAAAAAGCCATAAAAATAAAATGATCTACCAGGGGCCAGAGCGATAGTACAAAGTAGGCAGGGTACTTGCTTTGTGCAAAGTTATCCTGGTTTCCATCCCTAGCACCTCACAGGGTCCCCTGACATCTGCCAGGATGGTCCCTCAACACGGTGCCAGGAGTAAGCCCAGAGCACAGTTAAGTGTGGTGTGAAAAAAAAAAACAAAAATTAAAGGAAAACAGGGCCAGGGATGGGCCCAGAGCGACGGTGCAGCAGCTAGGGCACTTGCCTTGCTAACCTGGGCTTAATCCCCAGCACCCCAGATTGTCTCCCAAGCCCGCCAGGAGCAATGCCCCAGCACAGAGCCAGGAGTGAGCCCCGAGCACAGCCGGATGTTGCGCAAAACAAACAACAACAAAGACACGGCCAGGGAGACAGTCAATGGCAGGAATACACGACTCTGATTCCCAGCACCATATGGTCCCCCAGCGCCACCAGGAGCAACCGCACTGCCACTACATATGGTCAAAAAGAAAAAGAAAATGTGACAATACCCCTTTTGTGTGCTAGTACCAACAGTTGACATGTCAGTCAAAAACATATAAATATGACTTTGACTTCAACCAACGTAGCATCACCACGCACCAACCTTTTTCCCTTTAGCTTTGTCCTTCATTACTGTATCTTCTGTTTTAACATTGGTTTCTTCCTCTTCCTCCTCCTCTTCTGGAAAATCAGGGGGGCAACCATAGAGTTCTATTTCCCTTTTCAATTTGTCAGCACATGCCTAAAATAAATACGACACTGTGAAATAATGAAGTTCAAATCGATGTAGCAACAATTTGAGTTTTCTGGGTTTTTTTTCCTAACGTCAATTAAAATTGACTCTGAAAATGTTGGGTCATATTTCAATACATAAGTGAAGTCACTTTATAACTCAAAACAATACTAATCACCTACCTTGAAATTCTCTAATGTCTAGGTTAGTACTTTACTTCATTATTCAACAGGCTTCACTCAACACCCAGAGTATGCAATACAACCGAGTAAACGTTAGGAATGAGAACGTGTAGAGACTCGGTGGTCGAGCGTGTGGGAGGCCTAGATCTGATCCCCAGCATCACCTGGTCCCCCAAGCACTGCCAGGAGAGACCCCCAAGCACCAAACTAGAAATAACCCAGAAATACTGGTTGTGGACCACAAAAACTAAGCAAAAAAGATATAGAATGTTAGCATTTTTAGTTAACATTAATAATAGGCTTGTCAACTTTGTTTTGTTTTGGGCCACCCCCAGCAATGCTGGAGCTACTCCTGGCCAAGTGCTGGGAGGGGTGGCGGGGCGGACTCCTAACAGCTCACAGGACCAGGTGGTGACGGGGATTGAATCTGGGCCACTCACATACAAAGCAAGTGCTCAGCCCACTGAGCTGTCTTCTCAGCCCACATCTGTCAATTAGAGATCAGGGGCAGGGCCAGAAGATAGTACAGCAGGGAGGGCACTTGCCTTGCAATGAATGGTCTGGGTTCAATCCCCAGCATCACACTGTCCTCTGAACCAGGAGGAATCCCTGAGCACAGAGCCAGGAGTAAGCCCTGAGCACTGCCAAGTGTGGCCCCAAAACCAAGGGGGGGAAAAAAAGATTTCAGACTCTTTGGGGATAAGCATGGCCAGCAGGGCACTTGACTCGAAGGCAGCGAACTCAAATTCGATTCCTGGCACCCCAGATGGGCTCCTGAGCCCTGCCAAGAGTGATCCCTAAGCACAGAGCCAAGAGGAAGCCCTGAGCACTGCTGATTATGGTCTCCCCCTCCAAACCTCCCCCTCCCAAAAAGATCTGGGATTCTTTGAGGCAACTGAAGAACACTAAGATCAGTGAGTGAGTGAGCTTGACCAGTTGGAGCAGAAGAGCAAACAGATTAAAAACCCAGTCGGGTGGGCCAAAGCAACAGTACAGTGGGGAGGGTGCTTGCCTTGCATGTGGTCGGCCTAGGTTTGATCCCCAGCACCCCATATGGTCCCCAGAGCCCCGCCAGGAGTGAGCCCTGAGCACAGAGGCATGAGTAAACTGTGAGCTCTGCCAGGTGTGACCCAATAACCAAAAAAAGAAAGAAAACAAATACATAAAAATCTGAATCAGGGGGCTGGAGTGATAGCACAGCGGGTAAGGCATTTGCCTTGCATGCGGCTGACCCGGGTTCGAATCCCAGCATCCCATATGGTCCCCTGAGCACCGCCAGGAGTAATTCCTGAGTGCAGAGCCAGGAGTAACCCCTGTGCATCACTGGGTATGACCAAAAAAGCCAAAAAAAGAAAAAAATGGAAACTACTTAATTTTTTTTTGGTAGCTTTTTTGAGCCACACGCAGGCAGCATTGCTCAGGGCACACTCTTGGCTCTGCACTCAGGGATGGCTCGTAGCAGGGCTCGGGGTGAGATGCTGAGGATCGAACCCAGGTTGGCAAGCTTGCTACCCGCTGTGCTATTATTCTTGTCCCCAGGAAACTTTTTTGATTAAACTCTTTAAATTAGGAGATGTACTTAACATTCAAAATTTGAAGCTGATTTGCCAAAAGTGCCATGAACGGTGTCCCTCCTGTCCTGTCCCCTTGGTAAACGCAGCCCCGTCCCCATTCAAGTGACAAGATGGGACTGAAGAGGTCTGAAAAGTGCCGGGAATGATGTTCCAGCTTTGGGATGTTCTCAGAAGAAGGGAGGGCTTGCCGAGGAGGGTGGGGGTGAGGGAGGGAGGAGGGCCAGGGGCAGGGTGGTAGGAACATAGTTTTTGCCAGGAACATGTGTTTCATTGAAGGGAAAAGATTAAATCTCTCTCCTGCTGCCAGGGAGTCAGGCCCCTCGCCCAGCGGCCATGCATTTCAGGGGGATTTTGGCCCGGAGCCCCCCTCCGCCCGCCTTTGAATCCCCAGTGCACCTGGCCATCCGCGCTAATCCTGCCTCCCAGACGCCACGTCTGAATGGGACCAAGAGGTCCCAGCGTCCCGGATGGAGGGCTGAACCGCTGGGCAGAATTTTTTGTTCCAATTCAATTATGGAAACAAGTTGGCGTGTCCAAAGCCCCTGAAGGGGGCCTCTCCGGAGGGGGAGGGCAGGGCAAAGGCCAGGCTGTTGACCCCGAGGTTTCCGGATTCCAGTCTCTGGCCCATGAAGCAGCAGCCTCCGCGCTCGCTGTGGGGAGGCTGCCGGCCCCCTCTGGACCAGCAGTGTCCCGGACCCATGAGGGCAGGAGCAGCCGGGAGAAAGTACAGGAGGTAAGAGGATGGACCCGGGTCCACTGTGCTGCCCACAGCCTCTTTTCCCTCCAGGCAGATACTCAGCCTCATTTCTGGGCCTGGCCGCCTGGACTCTTGCACACAGACACTCTCCCTTTCTGGACAGAACCACTATCCTCTGCTCCCAGGGTCCACATGCTGTCCACAGGCCTGTCCATCAGACACCAGCTTCACAGACCCCAGAAAAGGAGACTTGTGGGGGGATCCCTGGGTGCAGAGCCAGGAGTGACCCCTGAGCATCACCAGGTGTGATCCCCAAACAAACACAACAAACCCAGAAGAGTCGTGTGGGCCTTTGGGTACCCCTGGGATGAGCCTCTGGTCAGGTGATGGGGGAGGAGCCTGGAGTGGTCCCTCCCACTCTCCAGATGCTGGGGGCCCCCACTTCTGAGGACCCAGAAAGTGGCCCCCAAGAGCATGGCTGGGGGCTCGGGGAGGTGGCTCAGTGCTCAGGGCATATTCCAGGCACGCTCAGCAGCTAGAGCACTGCTTGTGGAGCCAAACAAAACGTGGATGTGAGAGACCGGGGTCAGTGGGGAGTCCTCAGGACCACATGACAGGTCCCCAGAACAAGGCCAGGCCCCAGGCCCCACCAGTGTGGTCCCCAAACCAAAACATGAACAATCACGGCTCAGGCCCCAGAGAAGGCTCAGTTGGCCCCCTACTATTGCTCCCTTTCTGAGCCTTCTCCTATTTGTGATCGGAGGGTCATCATCTACAGGGTGAATGGGTCCCCCACCCCCTGCCCAAAGGGGCCTGTCACAGGGCTGTGACAAGCTCGCAGGGCTTTCGCTGTGGGGGCGGCGAGGGGACAGGAACTAAGAGGAAAGTGGCACCTCCAGACAGGTTGTGGGTGCTGCAGGATGCCCAAGGTACCCCCACTCTGGCTGGAGGGGTGCAGCAGAGACCCCCACTGTGGAAGGGGAGAGGGTGCATGAGAGACTCCTGCCATGGAAGGAGAATGCGCGCAGAAGAGACCCCTGCCGTGGAAGAATGGGTACAGCAGAGGCCCCATCTCACCAGGTGCAAACAGGCCTTGGTCCTTGTCTTTCTAGAATCTTCCCTGGGTCCCCAGCAACTCCTCCCACATTCTCTGCTTTTCACAAAGTGGGCATTGGAGTGAAATCACCCCCCCCCACACACACACAAACACACCCTCTCACTCTCCAGAGCCGGTAGCTCTGCCGTGGGCTCATTGAGGCTGCCACTGGCACACGGCGCCACCCTGTCTTGGGTGCAGGTCATTCCCTCCGACACCTGATTCCCTCCTCACTCCACCATGTGCTGGGGACCCCGCCACGTCACCCCATGTTTCCCATTTGTTCCTTTCGTGGCAGAGAACAGTTCTATTGAATGGATGTACCACAGAGTTTTGTTGGTGCTTTTGCTCGACGTTTTCCACAGGGGCCTCCTAAGCACGTTCAGGGGGGCACCAGACGATTCTTCCTTCTCTGGTTTTGGTTTAGGATTTTGGGCTACCCCCAGCTCAGGGTTTACTCCTGGCCCTGCACTTAAGAATTACTCCAGTGCTCGGGGGACCAAATAGGGTGCCAGGGATCAAACCTGGTTGGCCACGTGCAAGGCAAGTGCCCTTTCTGCTCTGCACTACCCCTGCTGTGGTACCTGGGGGCCGCTCCCAGCTCAGTACTTGGGGGTCATTCCTGGGGATGTGGGGATGGACCCGGAGCTCCAACTCACAAAATACAGGCTCCAACCCTTGGAGCCATTTTTTTACCTTTCTTGGGAAGGAACCTCAAGATGGCTGGGAAGGGAATGGGGAGGTGGGCAGGGCAGAGTAGGGTGGGGTGGCAGAACTGTAGTCAGAGAAACCCCCCAGCCTGACCTCATGGGCGAGGGGCTCTGGAGGAGCAGACACCCCTCAGAGTCGTTCCCCCGAGGAAGCTGGGAGACGGCGGGCTGTGGGCAAGAAGCCGGAGCTGATATCCCCAGGGATGTCCAGCACTTGAAAGCTGGGAGTTAGAGTCTCCTAGAGCAGCTTCTGGGGGCAGCAGGGTGCATGACTATGAGGTGGGATCCATTCCCAGCCTCCAGCATGAGAGCAGGTGCTCAGCTAAGTCGGAAGTGCCAATCTGGGGCTGGAGTGATAGCACAGCGGGTAGGGCATTTGCCTTGCACATGGCCCACCCAGGTTTGATTCCCAGCATCCCATATGGTCCCCCGAGCACCGCCAGGAGTAATTCCTGAGTGCATAAGCCAGGAGTAACCCCTGAGCATCGCCGGATGTGACCCAAAAAGAAAAAAAATTAGTGCTGGTCTGGGAGGAGGGCCCAGGGGCAACAGGCCATTTTGACTCCAGCTGTGGGAAGGCAGCAGACAGGCCGGGAGGTGGACAGAGCCACAAAGAGTCGGAGAAGGGGCAGGAAGACCAGGAGAGTGAACCGTGCCTGGGAAATCCGGGATGGCCCTTCCAGGGAAGGGAGGATGACCAGCCAGTGTGGACAGGCGATGTAAATTGCCCCCAGAGGCCGCGTGGATCACACACCCTTCCACCACACACCCGATGACGCCAATGGGGCAGGTGGCAGTGGTCTGGAGCAGAAGGGGTCGTGGACACAGGCCCAAGGTGGCGGGGGGTGGGAGCTTGAAGGCCCCCCTCTCCGGGTGACAGAAACCAGGCCTGCCAGGAGGATTAGATGGAAACAATGCCTGCCTCCATGTGGAGCTGAGATGCTGGATGTGGATTAATTAAACCCTCAGCAGGGTAACCTCATCCCTGTGGCCTGGGAATACTCCGTGTGGCTCACCCAGGCCGGGCGGGTGGCGTCCTGCTGCCGGCTCACTTACTGGGGCCGATGCTGAAAGCACACAAGAGAGAGGGAGGGGGCAGACCAGGCGCTTTTAAAGGACCAAGGGGCAGGGGTGGGGGTGAGGGGTGGGGTGGGGAGAGAGTGGAGACAGCTTGAAGAGGAAACTTTCCCACGAAGAGAGAGGAAGAGCTAGTGGGGGGTGTGGGGGTGAGGCCTGGGGGCCGGGAAAACTGACAGGGACAGCTGGCGTGGAACCCAAGGGGCTGGCAGGAACTGGTTTCCCACCCCAAAGGGCTCTGTTTTGTCTAAGAGCCAGAATCCAGCTTACGGGGCCAGCCCCAGAGGAGGGGACACTGGGGCGGGCGGGGGAGGGGGGCGTTGGACAGAGCATCTGGTGCAAGAAGAAGTTTGGGATTCCTGAGGGGTGGTCGGAAGTTGGGGAATAAGTGAATCTGTTGGCGCCTGTTGGGTGCTGATGTAATTTTCTCCTTCCGCACTTGGCAGCCCAGAGGTGGACGAGAAAATGGCCAGTTTTGGTTTTTCTCTCCTGCTTTTGCATCTCCTTGAGTCATCAGCTGCCAGTGCCGGCCACCTCTGATTGGCTCCAGGGAAGACCTGGAGCCCAGAGCTTCATTGGAGCAAGTTGGTGAGGCATAGCCCGGTCCTGGGGTCCGGGCCCCCCACCCTCTGCTTGGGGCAGCTCCCAGAGCCCTTTACTGGCACACACTGAAAAGAACGTTATGCCGGATTCTTACCGCCCAACCCAACCCGTTGGCCCAGATTACTCAGCTCAGTTTTGTGTTCTGCTAACTCTATAGAAGGAACCAGGAAGAAATGGAGACTCTGAGACAGCATGTTACCGGGTGACATGGCACAGAGGTCAGCATTGATGTGATGTCAGCCCTGGGGCTGGACAGACCCTGGTCTGATCTCTCATGTCACAGGATTACTGGCCTTGGTGGTCTCTCAGGCCAGGGCCCAGCACCCAGCCCCCTTGGCCTAGTATTGAACCACTTGGTCCAGTTGGCCAAGAATCACCTGGAGTGGTCCCAGGGCCCCTTGAGCATGACTTGATAGCCACCCCCTAAAAGAGGTCAGCTCTCCTCATTTTATTATGTAGCTAGGCAACACAACTACAATCAAAACCCTGGTGAGCTTAGTGCAGAAATCATGAAACTGATTCAAAAATGGATGTAGTGGTGCTGAAGTGATAGCATAGTGGGTAGAGCCTTTGCCTTGCACACGGCCAACCCAGGTTCAATTCCCAGCATCCCATATGTTCCCCTGAGCACCACCAGGAGTAATTCCTGAGTGCATGAGCTAGGAGTAACCCCATGCATTGCTGGGTGTGACCCAAAAAGAAAAAAAAAAAGGATGTAGAGGAACAAAGAAACTAAAATCACCAGAGCAATTTCAGAAAGCGAGGACAAAGCTGGAAAATGTCACTCCTCATCCGAGATGACCTGTGAATCCCAAACTGAGAGCACACAGTGCTGATGGCTGTAAGCAGAGGGCTCTGAAGTGGAAGTGGAGTCTGCTGGCTTCTGACTTCCCTCTAAGGTACTTTGACAACTGGACATTGAAACGGAGAAAAGGGGAGCTTCAACCCTTACCTCACTCCGTGTCCAGAATATCTAAAAAATGCCTAAAACTCAACAATAACAAAAAAGCATACTATAGCAGCTTACTGACTTTTTTGGGGGGGCGGGGGTTGGGGACCACACCCAGGAGTATACAGGATTTCCTCCTGCCTCTGTACTAAGGGATCACTCGTGGCAGGGCTCTGGGGACTATATGGAGTGCTGGGGACCAGAGCCAGATCAGCTGTATGAACGATGCAGCTCTGTAGCACTTGTCCTCCCGTTGTTCATCTATTTGCTCGAGAGGGCACCAGTAACGTCTCCATTGTGAGACTTGTTGTCACTGTTTTTGGCATATCTAATATACTACGGGGAGCTTGCCAGGTTCTGCCATGTGGGCAGGATACTCTCGGTAGCTTGCCGGGCTCTCCGAGAGGGATAGGGGAATTGAACCTGGGTCAGCTGCAGACAAGGCAAACCCTCTACCTGCTGTGCTATCGCGTCAGCCCCTGTATGAAAGATAAGTATATTATCTCTCTGACCCATCAGTCTAATTTTTTTTAACTGGCGACAATTTGAACAAATGCTATAGCAAAGAAGATATGAATAGTAGAAGAATTTGGAAAGATGTTCATTGACCCTGGCTTTGTGTAGAATGTCAATTAAAACAATGAGATACTGGGGCTGGAGCAATAGCACAGCAGGTAGGGCGTTTGCCTTGCACGTGGCCAACCCAGGTTCAATTCCCAGCATCCCATATGGTCCCCTGAGCACTGCCAGGAGTAATTCCTGAGTACATGAGCCAGAAGTAACCCCTGTGCATCGCTGGGTGTGACCCAAAAAGCAAAAAACAAAACAAAACAAAACAAAAAAACTACACTTCTATAGCAAAAACAGGTTTATACCTAGAACAGCTTAGAGCAAAGATACCATTAACTGTCTCTTTTATCTCCTTACTCTAATTTTCTCTAGAAAGTTGGTGGACAGGAAAAGTCCAGGCTATAGTCTAGGGAAGCACTGCCCAAGCTTCTCCCAGCCCTGTTTTGTGATGTTACCCCCGTCATTGCAGTTGGCATCTTTGTCTCATGCTGTGCCCGCCACTGCTTCCCCCCGATTTTTGCAATTTTCACTTGTGAGCCTCTGCGGGTGCCCTTGGGGCCCCCTGCAGGACCCTGTGTTCCCCACAGGAGAAACATGCTTAGAACATAGCATCACAAAAGGGTTCTGCTCTGATCAAATGTTGTGAAATAGATTTTATCATCACCTTCCCCTCTCAGCAAACACTTATTTTTTCAGTGATATTAAAAATAGGTTTAGGGGGCCTGGAGTTGATAGAACAGCAGGAAGGGTACTTGCCTTTCATGAAGCTGACCCAGGTTTGATTTCTGAAACCCCATATGGTACCCCAAGCCCCGTCAGGAGTGAACCCTGAACTCACAGTCAAGAGTAAGCCCTGAGTACCACCAGGCATGACCCCCAAACAAAAGCAAAACAAAAGCAAAAGTAGGATGAGGAAGAAGTAGTTCTGGTAAAGTGAACCCATACTTTACTAGGAACAAAAAACACCAATAGAATGTTCAGTCCACAGCAGCTGCTGCTACTGGTTCTATGACAATTGTGTCTCAGAAAACCAAGTACCTCAAAAATCAACTTAACTAAAGAGGTAAAGGGCCTGTACAGAGAAAATTATAAAACACTACTTCAAGAAATAAGGGGCCGGAGAGATATTACAGCTGGTCAGGCATTTGCCTTGCACTTGGCTGACCCGGGTTCAATCCCCGGAAACCCATATGGTCCCCCAAGCACTGCCAGGAGTAACTCCTGAGTGCAGAGCCAGGAGTAACTCCTGAGCATTGCTGGGTGTGACTCCCCCCCCCCCAAAAAAGAAGAAAGAACACAAGAAAAGGGAAACACATCTCCCGCTCATGGACTGGGAGGATTAATATCATCTAAATGGAAAAACTCCACAAAGCATTGTACAGATTCAACGCAGTCCCTATAATGATACCCATGTCATTTTTTTTTAAAGAAAAAGACCAAACACTGAAATTCATGTGGAACAATAAATCCCTGCTCCCGAAAAGCCAAGGCAATCCTTGGGGAAAAGAAAATGGAATAAAGACAGACCCCCAGAATAACGGAATAGACTTGAATATCGTGAGACAGGCACTCCGGGATATGATCAGTTAATCTTTGATAAAGGAGCAAAAAATATGACATAGAGCAAGAAAAGTATCTTCAACAAGTGGTCTTGGGAAAGCTTGTTAGTTACATGCAAAAATAAAACCAAAACCCCAAACCCTCAGGTCTCTTTCTAATGCCATGGACAAAAGCCAAATGTAAATGGATTAAAGACCTTGATATTAGACCTGAATCCATAAGGAACATGGAGAAAAATGTAGCCAGAATTCTTCATGATATTGAAGCAAGTGGAAACAAAGATAAATAAATGGGGCCACATTAAACTAAAAAGCTTCTGCCAAAGGAAACAATGAACAGAATACAAACACAGCACTCAAAATGGGAAAAATTATTTAGCCAACATTCATCTGATAAGGGGTTAATATTAAAATACATAAAAAAAAGAGCCTCCAATACGGCAGCATTGGAAAAGACAAGTAAGGAGAGGCTGCTAAAATCTCAGGGCTGGGATGAATGGAGTTGTTACTGGCACCCGCTTGATGAAATCGATGAACAACGGGATGAAAGTGACACAGTGATACAAGGGAAAAAAATACAATCTTATCAAAAAATGGGGAAAAGAGATAAACAGAAATTTCCTCAAAGAAGAAATACAAATGGCCAAAAGGTACATGAGAAAGTGCTCTATATCACAAATTATTGGGGCATGCAAATGAAAACAACAAAGAGATATTATATCATGTCATAGAGACTGGTACACATCAAAAAGAACAACAATTAATGGTGTGGATGCAAAGAGAAAGGGATTCTCGTTCACTGCTGGTGGGAATGCAGATTGGTCCAGATTTTGTGGATTTACATGATTCGATAATTGAAAAACAACAACAACAAGAATTACAACAACAAATAAGGGGACAAGGTGACAGTTGAGAAAGAACTTTATGGGGAAGAAGCAGGCAGGTTGTTCTCTATTACAAAGATGCAGTAGGAAGCAATCATTAAAAACTATTTTCGTTGAAATTTTCAATGGGAAGAATCTTGATGGTCTCTCATGGTGGGGGGAGGAGGATGTATAGGTAGGGAATTAAATAACGGGAAAAATATTCCTTTATAGGAACCGGAGAGTGGGTAGGACACTTAATCTTGCATGTGGCCAATCTGGATTAGATCTCAGCATCCCATACGGTCCCCTGTGTCCCACCAAGAATGACCCTGAGCTCAGAGCCAGGGCACAGACAGGTGTGGCCTAGACACCCTCCACCCCCCAATTCCTTTAGGAAAATAATTATTAGTTGAAGTAGTTGTTTTGTGTACTGTTTTTGTTTATTTTTGATTCCTCTGTATTCAATTCAGTGAGCAACAAAGTTTCTTTTGACCAATGGCTGAGGATGTCTTTTGGGACACAGGGGCCAAATAGATAAAATGAATATGTAAGGAGAAAATACACACACACATGTACACATGTATTTCACTTTTCCCTTTTGCCTCAATATCAGCTTCAGGTAATCTTGTACTTTATATACATTAAGATTAAACATTTCCACTCTCAAAAACTGGGTGTCTCCACTTCGGAAACATACAGCTTGAGCTAAGCAAGAGTTCAGCGAGGAGGGTGCTTGCCTTGCACCTGATGCAGGTTCTGTGCCCAACATTCCACTAGCCCCTCATCATCTCCCAGCACCACCAGGAGTGATACCAGAGTGCAAAGCCGGGAACAAGCCCTAAACATTGATGGGTGTGGCTCCCAAACCAAACCGAACCAACCAACCAAACAAAAAGTCCAGTTCCCTTCAGAAGGCCAGTTTAGTTTGGATTAATTTTTTCAGAGTGTTGATAATGCATAACAAAAGACATGTTATTAAAACTCTACTTGGGCCTAGAGTAACGTTTACTGCACAAATACTGCTAGGGTGTTAACAGTGTTTTCCTTACAAACTTCTTCGTGGTTTTGAGAACTTATCTGAAATCTCCTCTGGGGTGTGGGATTGACTAAAATGCCTGGTTGGCTTTTAGTCTAATATAAGAAGACAAGAATTTCTTTTTGACACATTTTATATGTGAACTCCTACTCCTGCTGTCTCTTGGAAGGGGGTTTAAGATTTCACAAATACTGAAGCCAAAGACAACAATGGAAGGTCACTATTATTGCTTTACTGTTACAATTGTTGGGAACATTTTCTTCGCTTCCTTTTCTCTCAGGAAAAGAAGCTACAGGGATAAATCATGTTACAAAACCAGAAATCATTGAGACTGGAGTCCTAGTACAGCAGGTAGAGTGCTTGCTTTGTAGCCAGATTCAATCCCCAGCCTCCTTTATGGTTCCCTGAGGCCCCCAGGAGTGATCCCTGAATGCAGAGCCAAGAGTAAACCCTGAGCACCATCAGACATGGCCTCCAAACCAAAAACCAAAACAGTAAAATTGGGATTATTGCCTGAGGACCTGCAGGTGGCGCCAGACTCAGAGAAAAAGTCTACTCCTACTGCTTTTTGCAGGCATTTCCTGGGTTTTTTTTTGTTGTTGTTACTGTGAGGGAGTCTTGTAAGTTCTCAAGTCCCAGAACCATCCCTCTGATAATTAGACTGGTACAACCACGAATCTTATAGATTTACAGAAGGACCCAGACCAAGAAATTAAAAAGGCCCAGCCAGATCTACCCAGAGTTCTGAGCTCCCCAATACAGGAGCGACAGGATACTTGCCTTGGCTGTGGCTAACCTGGGTTCGAATCCCCGCACTACATATAGTCTCCTGAGCACTGCCAAGAGTAATTCCTGAGTGAAGAGCCAGGAGCACTGCCAGGTGTGGCCCCCAAATCAAACAAACCAAACCAAAAAGAACAAAAGAAAACAAAACTCAAAAAGATAGGTGGAATTCTGCAAGGACCATAGCACGCAACCCAGCTTCTGGACTTCCAGACCAGAAGGTGGTGATGTTGCTGAGTTTTCTGTGGCTATGTGAGAATGTCTCCCTTTCCACCTTTATCATCTTATCTTCCTTCCTTCCTTCTGAAGATAAATCATGTAATAAAACAGCTTCCTTCAGGCGATTAGTGTGCCACAGTTCTTAAAGTTGACATTCCTGCTAAATGTTGTCATATCAGTTCTGGGACACAGCCCAAGTGTGTGCTGGGCGGCCGGTGGGTTGGGTGCCTGGTTTGCCGTGGCTCTCTGAGCATTGCTGAGTGTGAACCCCAGAAAAATATGTTACCATGTCAGAGTCATCCTTACAATATATATTTTTTAGTCAATATATTTACATTTTATTATATAATGTGAAGTATATCTGTAAAACATGACATGGTTTTAGATCACTTATAAAAAGGAATGTTTGTGGGCGGAGTAGCTGTGTGATCCTGATGGAAAGTAGAATTATACGGGTGAAGAGCTGCCCCTGACTGCCAACAGCGTCTCTGGTTGCTCAGTAAGGTTAGATAGAATAGAAAGGAGAAAGGTCAGGTGACCTTTTGTCGACCTCTGGAACAGGGACTGTGTGTACAGAAAGGTGGGTGGTCAAGAATTCCTTGCCCTTTCTATGCTTCTGAAGAGTATTTTAACTTTAAGAACAAAGAGAGAAAAGAAATTGGGATTGTTTGCACTGTTGTGGACATTGTCTTGTCTGTCTCAAATTAGATTATAAAGTCCTTGTGATAGATCGAACTTTCCCTTTCAGGAGATTTTCTTCTGTAAAGAACCAAATAGCAAACATTTTAGGATTTGAAGTTCGAGAGAGCAATTAAGTCCTACACAATAAGAAAGACAAATTTCCACATAATTTTTACTGACAAAATTTAAAATATAATAGCTGAGGACTATTTAGTAAAACAGAAATACTAACAAGAAAAATAAAATTATTTTGGTCAAGAACATTTTGCTTACTTGGGGTTCAAAGTTGGTTTTTCCTATTGTCAAAATGAATTGCAGATGTTTACTAGTTGCTACTGTTCTGTAGTGAGTTTTGGCATGTCTTTGAAAATTTTTTTTTCTCACATAAATATTGCCAAATCCTGATATCCATTCATAAAGTTATGACTTTGAGATCACTTATGGAAGATATTTCTTTTTACTATTTTTTAAAAACAGTTTTCTTTGTGTAAGTTTTCACGGCCCCCCCAACAATTTTATTAAAACTTTTTATGAATTATAAAGTTATTCATAGTTGCGTTTTTGACAATGTTCCATCATCAATGACAACTTCCCGTCACCAGTGTTCCCACATTCCCTCTCATAACACCCCCCAACAGCCCCCAGCCTGCCATCTTGACAAACACCTTTTAAGTTCGATTATTAAGGTTTGGGTTTTGCATTTTTAGTGCTGTTGACTCTGCTTTGGAGATTTAGCTCTGTCATCCTTTAACACAGTCACTGTGCCTGGGGCCCTTGAGCTCTGCCCCTGTTGTTTCTCATGTATCTCTTCTCCCTGTCCCTTTCACTCTATTTCTTTCCTTCTCCCTATAAGGCTAAGGGTAATCTATGCTCCCTCCAAAAAACATAGCATTTCCTCATCCAGCTACTCTAAAGAGCAGATAAGAGAGATCAGGATGATCTTTCCTGATCTCTCTTATCTGCTAGTTTACTTCATTTAACATGATGTCTTCCAGTTCCACCAATGTTGTAGCAAATTGCATGATTTCATCATATACTACGTCTTCACGATCCACTGATCTGTTGTTGGACATCTAGGTTGATTCTAAATCTTAGCTATTGTACTGCGTGCTGCGATGAATAATGGTGTGCATATGTCCTTTTGAATGAATGTTTTTGTGTTCTTCTACAGATAGATACCCAAAAAAGTGGAATTGCTGCGTCATTGCTCAATTTTAAGTTTACTGAGAACTCTCCATACTGTTTTCGGAAGATATTTCTTGAGTCATTTGCTTGCTAATTACATTAGTGTGTCATTACATTGCAGGTGGATTATATCCAGTTGGAAGTTATGCAGAAGCTTCTTTGTTACACAGGCAAACAGACTTTGAAATAAGGAAATTTCCTTTTCATTTTTATTGAGACTCAAAACAATAGTATTTGATCACCAGTTTCAGCTTGGGAAACATACCTACTACAAAGCTTTATGGTAATAAAGATCTCACTGCGCTTCTCACACACGTTCTCCCCAGGGTTCACACTGCTTGGCTGTGGGGCTCACAGGTTTTTCAGTTGCTCTTGCCAGGGGTTGCCCCTCTTTTGTGGTGCTCTGACGGACACGACTATTGTACATCCAGACGCTGCTTGCTTTACCATGGATCACAGCTGGCAGAACTTCCAGGGTCAAGCAGCAGGGCTGCCAGGACCCAACTCAGCACAGGTGGGAAACTTGCAAGGCAGAGTCTCTCTCTCTCTCTCTCTCTCTCTCTCTCTCTCTCTCCCCCTCTCTCTCCCTTTTCAGTTGCGCTTGCCAGGGGTTGGCCCCCCTTTTGTGGGCCTCCTCC
>JAOXYA010480605.1:0-16387 GCA_028565675.1 Sorex palustris | reverse complement strand
AAAAGGCGGGGAAGGAGGAGGGTGGGAGGGGAGGGAAGAAAGGAGGGAAGGAGAGAATGCAAGAAAGGAAGAAAGAAACGGAAGAAAGGAAGGAAGGGAGGAAGGAAGGATACTATGGAAAAGGAACACTAATTCCAGAATGACAAATACGTTCCTGAAGATTCCAGAATTGGGCCAGGAAATAGTTCAAAGGGCTGAAGCACCCAGCTGTACTCAGGGCCCCCAGGAGGGGCGTGTGGATCTCCAAGAACTGCAAGGAAGACAATCTCCCCCCACCTCAAAAACAATCTTGAATTTGTGGTACCAGAAATTACATGAGTCTTCATTCTTTCCCACCCAACCCTGGCTGCCTTGAGTCTCTCTCAGCCTCAGTTTCTCCCTGTGCTCCACTCGTATCTTTGAATCATCACAAGCAGTTTTGAGCACTGCCTGAGGAGGTTTTAAAACTCATCCAGCAAAGTAAGCTTCAATTAAATCAGTGATTCCGTCCACATTTCGCACCCCGTGGGATTGGAACAGGGATGAGAAGCAAAAAACTGAATAAAAAATATAAAAATTAAAATGAAAAAAAAAATCGGAAATGGTTTGGAGTCCAAACCGCATGTGGAAATGCCTGATTTTCTGGCCTGGTCAGGTTTTACATGGCTGCCATGGCAAGCCATGTTCCAGGTGGACCTGAGCCCCCAGCAGAGGTAAACTCGATCTTCAGGCAACCCGCATGGTCAGGTAAAGGCGTCCTGTTCTTGACAGCTGCTTTCTGCAGCTTGGGGACACTGGCCGGAGGTCGTGGTATGCGGTGATGCCTTTCCACACTTCATTGCCTGACATCCCTCCATAGAGAAGTGTTTCCCCTTCCTGTCTCGTCGGTCCTGGGACTCATGATTCTGCACAGGTCTTAGGCATGGGGCCATGGACTGCAGGTATCAGCACACATGGGTCAGTTCTACTGACCACGGGAGAGAGGGGAGAGCAAGGCTGGTCGTGCTTGTGGGCGACCCAGGGTCGATCCCTGGCATGGCAGATGCCAGAAGTGATCCCTGAACAGAGCCGGAAGCAGGCCCTGAGCAAGGTTGGTTGTGATCCCCCCAAAACAACAATAACAAATGAGTTCTTCTCAGAACATGTAAAACTCGATGATAGGACAATAGTTGGGATAGAGACAATACTACATGTCTAAACTTCCTACAAATAGGAACTTATCCAACAGACCGTTAGGGAAAGTTCCATGAAAGTGGCCATCTATATCCAAACATCTGGCATCCTGATGATGAGTTGCTTCCTGAGATGTCCTTAACCCCACAGCAGCCGCACGCTCACAAAATCAGGATTCAAACACACACCTCTCTCAACTACCAAACAGATCTTGGCCGTGCTTTGTTTTATCTCTATTGACACTAAGCTCCTTCTAAAAAGCATCAACTTATGTTCCCCAAAAGAGTTATCCCTGAAATAACTCTTTTTTTCCCCCAGCATAAATATTTTCTATTTATCTTAGCAACTAAATTCTTAACAAACAACAAACTGGCCACGTAGCCTACTGAGGTCACCAGCGGCCCTTGGTTGTGCTTTCAGCTTTCAGTCATTCTCTGCGAGTTCCCAGTGGATTCTCGGGGGGCTCATACCTGAACACCGGCCCCTCTGCTCTTCTCACCAGATCCCAACACGACGGGGCTTGGCCAGGGAAAGGAAACCAGCTCCATAGAGCAAAACTCGTTGGCCAACAGGTGGATAAAGTACAGCTTTGAGAGCCAGAGAGGTAGTACAGGAGGTGAGTGCTTGCCTTGCACACAGCCAGCCCTGGTCCAGATCCCAGAGGTGCATTTGGTCTCCAGAGCCCTCCAGGGGTGATCCTTGAGGTCAGAGCCAGGAGAAAGCCTTGGGCACAGACGTGTAGCCCCCAAACAAAATAACCAAACAACGCAATAAGATGCAATTTTGAGGGCCAGAATGATAGTGCAAGGATTAAGGGGGTTGCCTTCATATGGCTGACTCTGATCCGAATCCTGGCACCCGTATGGTTCCCTGAACCCAGCCAGGAGTGATCCCAGAGTACAGAACCAGGACTGAGCCCTGAGCATCACTGGATGTGGCCCCCACCACCCCTTCCCCAACCCCATTTCCAATAGAAACTACAGTTGGTTGCAGCAAAGAAAACAGTGTGGGAATTTGTGCTCCTAACAAACAAACAACAACAAACCCTTTGGTCAAAGTTTAGATCTTAGAAAGTAAAGGGTTTGCAAATGTGCACCCGGCTAAGAATAGAATTGCAGAAAAGAATAGAAGACGCACATCTGCTGGCAAGCAGAGAGGACTCCTGGGGTCCTTCAGATGGAGGGACACATGGGCAGAAACAGGACAGGAAATTTATGGACTCTTTTTTGTTTTGTTTTGTCTTTGTGCTCAGGGCTTCCTCCTGGCTCTGCACTCAGGAATCAGTCCTGGTGACACTCCAGGGACCACATGGGATGCTGGGGTACCAAATGATACTGAGTGAACCCTTAGAACCCGAAAGCTCAGACAGTCCATGTGCTGGGGGTGACCACTGAGGGCTGCCCAAGGGACTCTAAAGCTTGGACAGTCCGTGTGTGTGTGTGTGTGTGTGTGTGTGTGTGTGTGTGTGATTCCCTGCTTCCCTGCAACCCACCCCCACTGGACAAAGGAGCTGGAGATGGAGCACTGAGGAAGAGCAGCGAGAGAGACAGAGAGAGAGAGACAGAGAGAGAGAGACAGAGAGAGAGAGACACAGAGAGAGAGAGACAGAGAGAGAGACAGAGAGAGAGAGAGAGAGAGAGATAGAGAGAGAGAGAGAGAGAGAGAGAGAGAGAAGGAGGAGGAGGAAAAGGAGGAGGAGGAGAAAGGGAGCCTCTGGGGAGGAGGAGAAAGGGAGCCTCTGGGGAGGAAGGCTGCTCTGGGTGCCTGACAGGCACCCTCTGGTCCTGTTTTAAACAGGGAAAGAGCATGAGGAAAATGGGTGGGTGGGAGGAAGTGGCAGCACCCGGACCAGTCCCGATGTAGAACCCCTCTGGGATTCAGTCTCTTGTGCTCCCAGTGAGGGTCACCGCAGTGCCCACTCGCGGACAGGCCAGTCCTGTTGCCCACATGCGGGCACCTCTGGGAACAGCATCCCCACTTCTAGCCTACCCCTTCCGGAGCCTCTCTGGCTCACTCCCGAGTGAGACTTTTTCCTCCAGCTTTTAAGTTCCTTTTTGTTCTCATCTCGGCTAGAGATCACAGACCTAGCCCCAATGTAACGCATTTCAATTACTCGTTTCACAAGCATGGCATTTTCTCAAATACAAAGATATCCTCAAAATCCAATAGGCAGCCTTTTTTTTTTGAGTGATTAGGTGGGGGGCACTGGGCCACCCTTAAGAGTGCTCAGGGGGTCATACATGCTGGGGATCAAACTGGGGTCAGCCACAGGCAAGGGAAGAGCCTTAATCCCTGTATAAGGGGGCTGGAGTGACAGCACAGCGGGTGGGGCCTTTCGGCCCACCTGGGTTCAATTCTCAGCATTCCATATCGTTCTTCAAGCACCGCCAGGAGTAATTCCTGAGTGCATGAGCCAGGAGTAACCCCTGTGCATCACCGGCGTAATTAAAAATAATAATAATAATAATAATAATAATAAATAAATAAATCCCTGTACTAGTTCTTCAGCCCTTCCATGACTGGCGTTTAAGAGAGAAAAATGCTGGGAAACTGACATTGAGACCAGAGTCTACGGCGGGAGTGAAAGCGTTTGGGACAGGCATGCCCAGCACTGCAAGCAATATTGACACTTTTGCTACTGACTGTGAAAAGTGCTGGCCTGGTCGACTTGAGCCTGGAGGTGCTGCCCTGGGGAAAGGAGCTGTGATCCTGGCCTTGACCTCGACCCTGGCCTTGACCTCCGCCTTGGCCTCCCAGCTGGTGCACGCAAGGCCTGGGGGTATTGAGTCTGTTGGAGGTAGGGAAGACCTAAGGCTGCTGAAGTGGGGTGTTGGGGTCTAAGGAAATGTGAGGGACGGGGTCCCAGCCTGGGGCTGTTAGCCCTGGAATGGGCTCGGATGACTGGGTGCCTCAATGGGGCCTCTCTGGATGTTTTTCTGCCAAGCCACAAGCTCGAGGAACTGAATGTCTGAGCACGTGGTGCTTGTCCCTGCTCTCGGGCAGCGCTCTGGGCTGGCCTCGAGGCTGCGGCTGGCGTTTTCTCACCAGGCGGGCCGCGTAGCTTCCGGGAGAACCAGGATAACGCTCAATCAGCAGTGGGGTCAGCTCATCCTTCCACAAGGTGGAGAGGTTGGTGCTCTGGACGACTTTCCGGAGAGACGAGGAACTCAGGTGGGCCGGCTGGTGATGATTCTGAAGAGGAGAGAAAACAACTCACACAGACTGGCATCTCGGATGGCTGCAGGCTTTCCCTGGGCACAAGTTACCAAAGCACCAAACTGCTCCAGCTAGATCCAGCTCTGGGCTGAAAACCCTGTGGCCTTTTTGGGGCCAGAATGATAGCACAGTGGGTAGAGCACCTGCCTTGCAAGCAGCCGACCTGGGCTCAAACCCCTGTACCCTATATGGTCCCCTGAACACAGAGCCAGGAATAAGCCCTGAGCATCGCTGGGCATGGCCCCAAACCCAAAAAAACAAAAACAAAAGACCCTCTGTGGCCTTCTTGGAATGGGGGCAGGCTGGATCCCTTCCTTTCTAGCTAGGCCCAGCGGCCGCCATACACACCTCCTCCTACCACGGGCCTGACAGCCCAGTAGGAGCGCAGCAAATTTGACGGGAAAGTTTCATCGAAGATCAAGTCTAGTAAGTGAATAAATAACACAGAAGGCCCAGCTATTAACCAGCACAGCAGAGCCACAGACAACAACTTTAGCACTACCATTGTGAGATATACCAACCAATAATCACAAATTGTCTTTTATTGATCTCTTTTCTAATCATTCCGTTTGTATTTTGTTGTAGTAAGCACCATGAAGTAAATTCGTTGTGTGCCTGCTAAGGGGTCAGACTTGGTGGGTGAAAGGGAATCTGGGGTCATCAGCAGAGGGAAGGTCACTCCCGTGGTGGGTTGGTGTTGGAACACTGCATGCCTGGAACTACTGAACTGGGAACAACTTTGTAAATCACAGTGTTATGATAAAAAAAAATTAAAGACTTTCTCTCAGACATTTTGCAATCAGAAAAGAATCACTTTGAACCTCAAAATAAAGGGCATCTCGCTGCAGTTGGAGAAATAGTACAGGGGATGCCATGCAGACTTGCACACAGTCAACCCCCCCAGACCTCAGTGCAATCCCCAGCACCCCACAGAGCCACCTGGATCCCATTAGGAGTGCAGAACCAGGAGTAAGCCCTGAGTACCCATGCGTGTGACTCAAAAACAAAATAAATAAACAACTCCACTTCAAAACTGGCTTCTTAGATTGAGATGGGCCAAGTGACTGTTGTGGCTGTCCATCTACAAAACTGACATTGTACTTTGAACCAGAGTATTATTAGTTATTAATAGTTATTTCCTTGTCACTTTGAATGACTTTTTTTTTCTTTTTGGGTCACACCTGGTGATGCACAGGGGTTACTCCTAGCTCTACACTCAGGAGTTATACCTGGCGGTGCTCAGGGGACCCTATGGGATGCTGGGAATTGAACCCTGGTTGGCCGCATGCAAGGCAAATGCCCTACCCACTGTGCTACCTCTCCAGCCCCCACTTTGAATGACTTTTTAGCACACATTTTCTATAAAACTAGGGTTTAAAACAGCAATTATTTGGGGAGGGGATATTTTTGGTGGAACTTTTTTTCTTTTTTCATTTTGGGCCACACCAGTGGTGCTCAGGGGTTACTCCTGGCTCTGCACTCAGAGATCACTGGTGGCAGGCTGAGGGTACCACCTGGGGATGCTGGGGTACCACACTGTGGAACCTGGGTCAGCCTCATGCAAAGTAAGCACCTAACCCACTGTACTATTGCTCCAGCCCCTGATCTCCTGTTCCTAAGAAAATCAGTATTTAAAAAAACTGTTGCTAGCAATACAATACTTTGTTAGCATAACTGTTTTATGTTTCTTTTTTGGGTGACTTTGGGGCCACACCTGGCAGCACTGACCACTACGGGCTATGCTCAGAGACCTTACAGCACTGCAGAGTGAACTGCAGTCGGCTGCATGTAAAACAAAGGTCTTGCCTGGATACTATCTTTGATGCAGAATTGTTGTTTAAAAAGGTGGTTTAGCGTTACAGAACTAGCAAAGAATTTTAAAGAGTCTGTGGACTGCCTGGGCTGGACGACCTTTGAGCCAGTCTCTTGGTTCTCACTCCCCTCCAAAGCCAAGGGGTTTGAGCTGGAAGAGCACTTGACTGCAGACTCTAACCAAATGGCTGTGAAACTCTTGAAATGAACTGCCTGTTGAATAATATCGCTGAAAGGTGACATTTGAGTATAATACAGGCAGTTGGTTTGAAGATACAGTATGAAAAGGATTTAAAAAAAATTGCTCACTAATCATCTTCTCAGAGATTAGGTGCTGAAACGATCACTACTGATATTATTAAATTTTAAAACTAATTTTAGGGCCAGAGAGACAGTACAGGGGTTTAGGTGCAGGCCTTGCATGTGGCGGACCCAGTTCAATTTCCAGTACCGCTTTCCCTCCAAGCACCGCCAGGGACAGCCCTGGAGGTCCCCGGCACCGCTTCGGGGGATTACACCCTCTGGTCCACTTGAACCTCCGCCTGGCTAGCCAGGCACCAGCCTGGGCCTCTGAACACAGCGGAGGAGCACCTGCCCCGCAAAACAAACAAAAGCAAAAGTAAACAGTAGGTAAAATCAGTTTCATTAGGGGGCTTGGGCTGGCGTGCTCCGGTGGTGCCTTTGGATCTCCCAGCACCTTCAGAATCTAAACGCTGAGGTTAACTCGAGCAGGCATCTAAGAGAGCAAAAGGTAGTAAACAGAACACTAGGCCGTGGTAGTCAGAGACATTCAGGGTTAATGATTAGTAGCCTGGCTAGGGAGCCCATCTGGCCTCTCCTAGGCCTCCCCCACCACGTAGGGACCTGAGCCAGATGAGCCCCCAGAACCGGTCTCATCACTCACGTGACACCACCGGCTCTGGCTTCCTGGATCCTGAATCTGCCCCTGGTCCTGGCTTCACTGGTGGGGGTTTGGCTCCTCCTCCTGGTACCTGGCTCCACCCCCTGGTATTAGCTCCTCCCTCTGGGTCTTGGCCCCTCCCCCTGGTGTTAGCTCCTCCCTCTGGGTCTTGGCCCCTCCCCCTGGTGTTAGCTCCTCCCTCTGGGCTCTGCCCCTGCCCCTGCCCCTGGGGCCTGGTCCACCCCCAGAACCTGGTCCAGCGGCATCTTCTAGGTGCAGCTAACCTGGCCGGCTAAGCTGGTAATGCCTGAGCACGGTAGGAGGGGTGTAGGGGCCACTTCCCATGAAGCATGTGGCAGTGTATGTTGGTCGGCTCCTGGAGGTCCAGGCCTTCCCAGCCGCCTCCGGAGCCAAGCATGGCCTGGTTCACGTCCATCAGGCAATCAAAACTGGGCACGTTTGGGGCCCGAGCGATAGCACAGAGGGTAGGGCGCTTGCCTTGCACGCAGCCGACCCAGGTTCGATCTCCGGCATCCCATAGGGTCCTCCAAGCACTACCAGGAGTGATTCCTGAGTGCAGAGCCAGGAGAGATTCCTGAGCATCACTGCGTGTGACCCAAACGGCCCCAAATCTTGAAAACTGGGCACATTCATCCACGGAGGATTTGCGAGATGAACTCACTTTCTCCAGCCATCTCACCTGCCCAGCACTCAGGACCCTCATTCCCATGCCCACAGTGAAAGCCAAGGCTAACCAGCCATAATATGGAGATAATATTTATCTCCATAAATATGGAGATCGGAAATAGCTAAGAGATTTAAACAAAGAGAGAGGCACTTGCCTTGCACCCGGTTGACCAAGGTCTCCTGAGCACTGTGTGCACGCGTGCGCCCCCCCCCACCACACACACATGACTCAAGACAAAACAGCTGGAGAGCACAGAGTTAAGGCACTTGCCTTGCATGAGGCTGACCCAGGTTCAATCCCTGGCACCACATATGGTCCCCTGAGCCCCACCAGGAGTGAGCCCTGAGCACCATCAGGGGTGCCCCCACCCTCAAAAAAAAGAGAGAGGTTTAAGATAGAGTGTAAACTAAGCCTTCAGCCCCTCAAGCTGAAGCAAATGTGGTAGACGACTGCCTTGATTTACTGGGCAGACACGCCCAGCACATACACCATGGGGGCTCCAAACAGATGACAAACTGCCCCCCGACTCTGGGTTCTCCCGCTTGTCCCGGCTCACCACCCCAGAACACAAATGACTCTGAGACCACCCAGATCAGAGCCCCCCAGTGAGTGAAGGATTGATTCAGAAGGGCCCCAGCCTGTGATCCCCTGAACCTCCCTGAACTCCCACAGAGCCTGACTGGCAGAACGCAGGGGCTGCACCTGGAGACCGTCAGGGGACCGGGGAAGGAAGTGGGGTGTGGCCTCTTGTGGTAAAAGCTCAAGCCCCCAGTGTTCTTGATTCTTCTGGGCCCTTTTCTCTGGGTGCAGGCCTCCTCAAATAGGGTCTGCCACAACCCCCCTCACATCCGTCTTCCAGATAGGCAGGAAGAACAGCAAGTCAGCTACAATTTCGGCTAAGAAGAGCGGTCCAGGGCTGGAGCCATAGTGCTGCGGGAAGGAAGGGCTTCAGCCTTGCACGAGGCCAACCTGGGTTCCGTTCCCAACATCCCTTCTAGTTCTCCAAACCCACCCGGAGTGATCTCAGATCTCAGAGGCTTAAGCACTGCTGACGTGTTCCAAAAAACAATTAAAAAAATATATATATATATATATTAAATGGCACTCATGATGGGAGCCAGTGGGAGGTGATGCCCAAACTAAAGAAGTTTTCAGGGGCTGTCGAGGCAAGCATGCCTCAGGGACCGTCACTGCCTCATTCTCTGCAGCAGACTCTACCGGGCAGGCCACTGGTGCTTGGTCAATCGGCTTTGTGGTGGGGACCCTCTGCAGTAAGAAGCTGGAGACCCAGGTATCAACGTCCCTAAACAAACACCTGTGACCATCTGTGACTCTGAGACAAGACTCCTAGTGGACCTCAGTGGGAAAGCAATGAGGATGCTTTGCTCCCAGGGAAATGTCTGGTTGGCAGGCAAAACAAAGTGGACGATTACAACAGCCTGTTATACCCTGAAGCCACGCACAGGAGCTTCTGAAGGGCCTGTCAGCGCCAGCTCCCTTCCATCTTTAATCAGGCTTTTCTTGTAAGCCCACATGCAGTGCCCAGGGCATAATGTGTTCTGATAAAGGGGCCACTGTGTTCGTGGTCAAGGAGTCTAGGAGACGCCAGAGACAGGTAAGAACAGTAAGAAGAAAGCAGCAGAGTCAATTCTAGATGGGTGACCCCAGGGCAGATAAATCACTGACAGTTTCTTGCTCACTGAGACACACTCCCCTGATTAAAAAAAAAGTCACACCCAAGACCCTTCACCATTGCCATGGGGACCCAGGACATGATCTGATGTGTCTGGGATCGGAGGGGCAGCTTGACACAACCAACCCCAAACCTCTCTCTGGTCGGAAACCCGGAGTTTATTCCACCCTTCTTAATGACCCACTTCTATACTTAGCAACGGGGCCCTGGGCACAGATGAGCGCCCGCCCTCCCTGACTGGTGCCATTCTCTTGCCTTGAATAAACCACTCCTCAGAGCAGCTCCTGTCTCAGCCCGCCTGACTTAACGGCTATTCTGGGTGTGAGCTCCTCGGCACACTTCAGCCGTCATGCGCGAAAGAGTCTGGCCGTGTCACCTTGCTTCTACAGGGACAGTGGGGGCAGCTTTCAAATCAGCCCACTGTAGGCTTCTGAGCCAGCGTCGGCCAGGGTGCAACAGAGGGCGGCTCTCGGACGGACACACCTTGATTTCAAAATCAGACCTTTCTGGACCACACCTCCACCCAATGCACCAAGGCACTCCTTGCTGCATTACAACTGTTCACTGCACACAGGACAGGAAGGCACACCTCTCAGTCTAGGCCAATTCCCTTCCCGGAAGGCCAGCTAGGCTAAGCCTCAGAGTCGGGCAATCGGGCAATCGGGGTGGGGTGGGGGAGGGGGAGCAGGAACCAGGAAGACAGGGCGGATTTTGTCACTTGCTTCCTGGGCATTTGAAGGGATCCAGTTTCCCCCACAGAATGGTGGCGAGATGCTTCTCAAAATAAACGAGACATCTCTCTGGGTCTTCAAAGCGGTGTTCAGGGCTGGGGACCAGGTTGGGAAGGATACCAGACTCGTGCGTGAGGCCCTGACTCCAATCAAACAACAAGACAGACATCCCTCAGAAGCTCAGCAGTCTGCCATAGTTTCAGAACCTTCTTGCACCTTCTCCCAGCCCCAGACATCTCTTTCCCACCAGCCATCTCCCTTAGCTGCGGTCCAGCAGTGGCCATCAAATCCACACCTTTAAGGAGAGACGCCTTGAGGGGTTCTCCTGGTTCCTAACAGCCCTCTCTGACTCTTATGAGGATGCACCTCCTTCTTCCTCCTTCCCTCCCTACCGCCCTTGCCCCCATCCCCACCCCTCCCTGCTTCCCTCCTACACAGGGCTTCACAAGCACCAGGGCCTTTGCTCAATTTCTCGGGTTTCCCACTGGCATCTGCATGCGTCAGGACTGGAGGCTGGTGGGTCAGCCCAGCCCCAGAACTGGATGAGCTGTTCCCGAAGCAGGCGGGTGGATGGGTGGATTCACCCAGGGGCCAACCCTGCCTGTGCCCTGTGGGGCAGGAACCCAGCGGGTCGGATGCCTGTTGCGGGTTGTTCCGCAAATCCTGGACTTCCCGGGCTGTAGGATCCTCACCAACCCCTTTCCGTTGAGGGCGAAGACAGAAATGGGAAAGGGTTGCACAAGAATGCGAGAACCTAGCAAGTCTCTCTCTCTCTCTCTCTCTCTCTCTCTCTCTCTCTCTCTCTCTCTCTCTCTCTCTCTCCCATCCTCTCTTTCTCTCCCTCTGTTTCTGTCTCTGTCTTTCTCTCTCTGTCTCTCTCTATCCCCTCTCTCTATCTCTGTCTGTCTCTCTCTCTGTGTCTCTGTCTCTGTCTCTCTCTCTCTCTCCCCCTCTCTCGCCTGTCTGTCTGTCTGTCTGTCTCTCTGGAATCTCCACACTAGTAACAGTACTGAGTGCAAGGGGAAGGGGGGCCCCCTGGAGGAGAGCGGGGGCGGGAACGCGGATGAGTTCTGGGAGGGGAACCGGGGGCGCCAATACGTGGATCTGGGGGCGCAGGCTCGGGGACCGGCATTGGGATCCGAGTGCGTGGGGTGGAGGACGTGGATACTGGATCGCGGGTTCTGGGATGGGATCCCGGGGCGGGATCGGGGGCGGGGAAGTCGCTCAGCGGTTGCGGGATCGGAGCCCGGGATCCGGGGCGCAGGGTCGGGGCGGGGATCCGGGATGCGGAGTCGTGGCGGGGATCCGGGGCGCCGGGTGGAGGACGCGGGTGGAGGCGCGCAACCCGGGGCGCGGGGTCGGAGACGGAGATTCTGGGCGCGGGGCAGGGGATGCGGATCCAGGGATCCGGGTCCGGGCGGGGATGCGGGGCGCGGGGTCGAGGACGCGGGTGGAGGCGCGCGGTGGGGCGCGCAACCCGGGGCGCGGGATCAGGACGGGAATCTGGGGCGCGGGGGTCGGGACGGGGATGGGGGGGCGGGGGCGGGGAAGGAGCTGCGGGACCCCGGACCGCGGGGCCGGGACCGGGATGGGGGCGGCGCCCTGGGCCTCTCGGGGGTCGGTGACAGCGCCCGCGGGGACGCGCCGCGGCCGGGCTGCGCGGCGGGCCCGGGTCCGGCTCCCGAAAGACCGCGGGGTCCCCGCCCGCCCTCACCTTCTCCTGGGTCCAGGGGATCGTACCCCGGGCCGGCGCGGACAACGCGGCCGCCAGCAGCAGCAGGTGGAGGGGGCCCGCGAAGCGCCTGTCCCCGCCGCCGCCCATCGCTCAGTCTGGGCGCGGGGGCCGGGGCCGCCGACACGGACGCGCACGGGAGCGCGCGCCCCCGGCCCAGGGTGGCTCCGCCCCTGGCCCGACCCGCTCCGCCCCCGGCCCAGTTTTGCTTCGCCCCCGACCCGGCCCGCTCCGCCCCCGGCCCGAGCTGCTCCGCCCCCGACCCGGCCCGCTCCGCCCCCGGCCCGAACTGTTCCGCCCCCGGCCCAGCCTGCCTCGCCCCCGGCCCAGTTTTGCTCCGCCCCCGGCCCGGTCCGCTCCACCCATGGCCCAGCCCGCTACGCCTCCGGCCCGGCCCGGTCCATCCCCGGCCCGACCTGCTCCACCCGCGGCCCAGTTTTGCTGCTCCCCTCGGCCCGGCCCGCTCGGTCAGCTGGGACCTGAGCTGGCCTGGCTGGGGCGGTGGGAAGCGGGATAGGTGGGAGGAGAGAAGGAAGAAGCGATGGACCGAGGAGGGAGGGAGGAAGTCGATATGGAAAGGAAGGAGAGGTCCAAAGGAGGAAAACTATCAGGGGCCAGAAAGGTAGTTCAGTGGGTTGGTGCAGGAGGCCAGGTCTAATCCCGGGGAATCCCACGAACTGTGGCCCAAACCCGCCGCCAAAAAACTGAAAAAGAAAAGGGCAAGGGTTTTATGAATGCACTGAGCAATCTTCTTCCCTTGGCTTCCCTCCTTCCTGGAAGCTTTCCTCAGAAATACCCCCCCTCCACACTGGCTTCTTCCCACCGCAACCTGCCTTGCTCCAAACCCTGCCTAAGCAGGATAACTCACGATTGTTCATGTAAATAAGTCTATTATCCAGTGCACCTCGTGGAAAATGAACCAACCGTGGACTCAGTGCTAGGACTCAGGACTCAGTCCCGGGAGGGAATCGTGAGATTCTGTGACCAGAATCAACTTTTCAGGTCAACTGCTGAAGAGGATCCCCAGGAGAAGCCGAGGGCAGCTTTGTCAAGCCCCCAGTGCCAGCGGTCAGCCACACCCCCACCCAGTGTAGCCACGCCCCTGTCCATCTGTCGACCACGGCCCTGTCCAGCTGTCAGCCCCACCCCCCAGCTGTCAGCCACACATCCCCCACCCAGTGTAAGCCACACCCCAGCCCAGCCGTCAGCCACGCCCCCTCCCAGCTCTCAGCCACACCCCTGTGTAAGCCCCGCCCCGCCCAGCTGTCAGTCACACATCCCCATCCAGTGTATGCCACACCTTTGCCCAGCTGTCACGCCCCCTCCCAGCTCTCAGCCACACCCCTTGTAAGCCACGCCCCTCCCAGCTGTCAGTCACACATCCCCACCCAGTGTATGCCACGCCCCAGCCCAGCTGTCAGCCACGCCCCCTTCCAGCTGTCAGCCACACCCCGTTTAAGCCACGCCCCGCCCATCTGTCAGCCACACCCCCACCCAGTGTAGCCACGCCCCTGTCCAGCTGTCAGCCCCACCCCCCAGCTGTCAGCCACACATCCCCCACCCAGTGTAAGCCATACCCCAGCCCAGCCGTCAGCCACGCCCCCTCACAGCTGTCAACCACACCCCGTGTAAGCCACGCCCCGACGCACCCCGCCCAGCTGTCAGTCACACATCCCCCACCCAATGTAAGCCACGCCCCAGCCCAGCTGTCAGCCACGCCCCCTCCCAGCTGTCAGCCACACCCCACCCAGCTGTCAGTCACACATCCCCACCCAGTGTATGCCACACCCCCGCTACATCAGTCACGCCCCGCCCAGATATCAGCCACACCTGTAAGCCACATCCCCGCCAGCTTTAAACCACGCCCCCGCCCTGCTGTAAGCCACACCCCACACTCTCCAGCCTCCGAATTGCCACTAAACTCCTAGTCTGGGACAACACCAGAAGAGGACCCAAGGCACAGTCAGTGCAGAAGGCACCTTGTCTTGCTCACATCAGCTGCCTCCATGACCCCAGTTTGATGCCTGGCACCGCAGATGGTCGGTCCCCTGAGCCCCACCAAGAATGACCCCTGAGCACAGAGCTAGGAGGAGGCAGTGAGCCCCGCTGGGTGGGGCTCCCTACCCAAGCCAAACCAAACAGAATCTCTAGAGATGACGCAGATGGTCGACTGTTTGACACCAGTCTTTTTTGGGGGAGTTGGGTCACATCCGGTGATGTACAGGGGTTACTCGTGGATCTGCACTCAGGAATTATTCCTGGCGGTGCTCAGGGGATCATATGGGATGCTGGGAATAGAACCCAGGTCAGCTTCGTGCAAGGCAAACACCCTCCCCACTGCCCTATTGTCCAGCCCCGACACCAGTCTTGAGGCTGGTATTTTGGGTCATTTGATACCAAACACAGAGCTCCACCCTGAAAAAAGAAAGAAAGGTAACATGGTGCCACCAGAGGCAGGGCCAAGGGGTTAGCCATGCCCTGGACGAAGGGCCAGTGACCCTGCCTGGTCATGTTTTTATTTGGTGCCAGATGTTGTAAGGTTTGCTTTGGGGCTGTCCAGCCCTCTTGCCACCTTTTGGCCGCCCTCACTTCATCCCGGGCCCAGCACGCTGGGGGATACTTTGACCCTTTGGCAGCTTCTTTGCAGCCTGGTCACCCAGAGAGCCTGAGCAGCCTGTGCCCCAAATCACTGGGCCCTGGTGGAGTCAATGTTTCCCTGGTGGTGCCCCTGGTCCCGAAGCTCTTCCCTGGCAGTGGAGACCCGGCGCAGGGTCTCCATGCTCTGCTAGGAGTTCCCTTTGGGGGTAACTGTCACAGCTGCTGGCTGGCTGCGCTCGCCCTGGGCTCTGGAGTATGGGACTCCTTTCCACAGAGCCATACGTTCCTGGAGAATCTGCGCCTGGTGTCTGAAACTCTCTCTCCTCCCAGAACCCCTCCTACAATTACAGCCTCCAGCGGATGAGCAGCCACTTCCGGAAGAAGGCATAAAATGGCTAAGAGTGTATAAAGCGCCCCATTGTCACTCAAGATTAGGGAAATGCAAATCAGGACAACACCCCCAGAGCCTCAAGAGAGAGAAGGGGAGACCCTGCCCAGTACCATTCTCTGTGGGCCACTGTCTGGCTGGTCCCACCATGTGGCTGTTGCATCACACACACCCAGCTTGATCTGCTCAGCCCACAAATCACCCCACCCACCTCCCCAGTTCATTCATGTTCTTTCAATTTTACCCTGGTACAAACTCAAGCGGGCCCAGTAACATCTCCATCGTGAGACTTGTTGTTACTGTGTTTGGCATATCGAATATGTCACGGGTAGCTTGCCAGGCTTTGCCGTGTGGGCAAGATACCTTCGGTAGCTTGCTGGGCTCTCCGAGAGGGGCGGAGGAATCGTACTCAGGTCAACCATATTGGCTGTGTGCAAGGCAAACGCCCTGCCCGCTGTGCTATCGCTCCAGCCCAAAGACACAAATAAATGGAGAGATATTTTATGTTGATGAAATGAAAAAATTAATGTTTAAAAATGTCCATGCAACGTAAAGTGATCTACAGTTTACCAAAAGTGGTAAACTGTGGGTCATGGGATTTTCCTAGAAATAGGAAGAAATATTCCAAGAAGTGTGTGAAACTGCAAAAGACCCTAAATAGTCAAAGCAATCTTGAGAGAAAAGAACTAAGCCAAAGGCTTCACACTTCATTTTAAATCATATTTTAAATATATAGTAATTAAAGTGGAACAGTATTGGCATAAAAACAAATACAGAGATTAATGGAGAGCCCAGGAATAATTTATGAATATATGGTAGTAAACTTTCCATAAATGTACCAATAATAAACAATAGAGAAAGAATTATTTCTTTATTCAGACTGGTGCTGGGAAAACAAGCCAGCCATGTGTAAATGAATGGAACAGGAACTGCATCTCAAACTACCCACAGAAACCAACTCAAGGTGGACTTTAAATTTGAATCTAAGACCTGAAATAATAAAAAATTCTAGAAGAAAACAGAGAGGGCAATAGCTTCATATGCATGATACTGAATAAAAGATGTTGGATACCTTAAAAAGACACCTTATAATTCCACTTAAAGGGACTATCCAGGTTTCCTGGATGATAGAACATTCACTACATAATAGAATTCAGATCAACGGGTGCCAGAGGCAGAAAGGCATGTTCAGAAACTGCTTGATGAGGTGGATTTTTATCATTCCATGATGGGATGATTAAAAAAAAATTCATTGGAACAAAACAAAGATAGTGGTTGTGCAACATTGTGAGTATGCTAAATGCCATCAAATTATTCATTTTAAAATTGTTTGAGAACTGAGTTCTGAGGGTAGGTAAAGAGACAATACAGTACTTGTGTTGTGTGGGAAGCCAAGAGCCCTCTCATAGACCCTGGCCGTGGTTCCCATGTTAGGAACTGCTTGGGACAGACATTGGTGACAGTCTCCCAGGACTT